>APFE031724791.1:0-100506 GCA_000404065.3 Pinus taeda
CAAACAATATCTTAAATTCAACTCCAAAATCTAAAATTTATGATCCAAGTAACAATCCCTTTTTTCAGTTAACCTTTATTATTCCATATGTTTATGTTTTTTCAACAAAAAAAAATTAGAATTATTTTCCTCTCTAGAATTTTTTTTATGACAATGTTATAATATGGTTTTAATTTTTCTTCCATAAGTATTATTCAAAACTTATTCAAAATCCCCTTTTGAAGACAAACGGTCACACTTTTTTTGAAGTGTGATACATAAGCCTATTTTTAATTAAGTTTTTTATTTATTTAAATTTTATTGTATGTAATTATGTTGCATTAAATATATATATATATATTATTATATATATATATATATATTATTATTATTTGCATTAATTATTTTATATAATAATAATATATATATATATTATATATATACTATATATTATATATATTTTATTTAGAGAATGCATTTTACAAAATTTATTATAAGAGATATCAATAAAAAAAATTATGCTCAATTATAAATTGACATGTATCTGTTTCAAAATATTTTTATAATGTTTGTTTATATCAATTTTTTGAGTATGTTCAAAATTTTAATGAAATGATTATAAAGATAAATATAAAAACAAATCATTTTTATCTAATGTTTTTTATAACCCTTTTAGTAATAGGGGAAAGACAATAGTTGTATGATGCTCCAATCGTACATTTGTTTCTTCTTCATAATCATTTGATCCTAATTAGTTTTCCATCCCCTTGTAACCAAAGGAGAGGGATATGAGGCATCGTTTCTTAGGGGTTCAACAAAAGACAAGGATTTGACAAACTCCGAGTGAGCCTACACTTATGGTGCCACTTTTTGTCACTTGATTCTCACTTAGATTCCTCTACTTCCTCTTCTTTTGTCTCTAACACCTTTACATATTATTTATCTCCCTCTTTTAATACTACTTTTCTTCTTGGGCATTGGCCACTATATCTTTAGGGGATGACTTTGGACCATTTCCAGGTTAATATAATCCTATTTATTCCTCTTTAACCTCTTTTTTGTATTTTGTGGATTTGTTGATTCCTTGAAGTTCCAAAGAGCTTCAAACTTGTTGCACTACTTGATGAAGGTGGACCTTTTTGTGATGACAATAGTCAAGATGGTCCCTTTTAATGAAAATTTCTCCACTTGTTTGGATTTGTCTTGAACATACGTTCCTTACTTGACTACAACCTTGAAAAAGATTGCTCTTCTAGGTTTTTCGAAGAGTTTTTAGAAAAAAAACTCTATCATTAGGGGAACTTTGAGCTTTTAAATGAGCCTTCTATGGAAATTAATAATTAAAATAATAAAATAAGACACGTTAATTTTTAAAGAAAAATAAAGGAAACAACCTTTTTCTTTGTATTTTCGGTTTGTCTCCTTGTAGTTTCACTCAAAATTAAATAGTAGACACCCATTGGAAGTGGAATTAAATTCCACATCCAATGAGTACCCTCTCTGCATACTTTACAGTAGATCCACACTAAAACAAATTGAAAATACATGAAAACAATGTCTCTAATTGGGTACTCATTGGATGTGGAATTTAATTTTGCAACCAACATGTTTCTTCTCTTGGAATTTGAGTGAACCTACAAGTAGAATAGCCAAAATATTAGGTTTCTTCTTTTCCCTCCAAAATATTTTCCCTTAGGGATGACATCACCATTTTGAATCCTATTGGTTCTTTTAAAGTTAATTTTGTTAGTACATTTTTGTTTTGAGGCTCATTTTTAACCTCTAAATTACCCTAATGGAGCATGAAAAACCATGTGCTTGAATGTGATCTAGGTATAATCTGCCACTTGATGTTGACTTAACCCATTTAGGTTTATTTGTAAAGCTTCTAACAACCAATTATCCAAATCATACTCCATTCATATTCTTGTACAAGAATATAGATTCCCTTTGAGTTTTTCTCTATATATATAGTGACTATTTTTTTTTTCCAAATTCTTTTATGGAGCCATCATTATAGTAACTCAGTGGAAGGTGGGATTATTTGATTCACACTGCAACTATTGTAATCTCTTATTCAAGGTTAAAGTTGAGGTTCCACTGAGAGAGATATATTCCCCTAAAAATATGAAGTATGGACCAAACTGAGAGAGATATATTCCCCTAAAAATATGAAGTATGGACCAAACATGAAAATAACATCTCTTTTTTCCTTGCTTTAAAGACAACATGTAATAACCATGACCAAAAGAAATTGGTTTCTCTATCATTTTAACTTCAATGGCTAAGGCTTTATTTTCCATGGTTCCACAACTTTTGGACTGTGCCAAAGACTTGTAAAATTTTCAATCAAAAACCTATCAAAGAGGACAATGTCTTTCTTTCTTGGCTTTAGAGATGGAAGATCTAGGTGAGGGATATCTTCTAGACTTTTGATAAAATGTTTCAATTGATGTTCACTTTGTTTTCATATATTTAGGGACTAAACAAGGGAATTCATGCATGAATATCTGCCATGGTTAGACACTTATCTCACGAAGAAGATGATGAGAAAATTTCTTAGTATATCAATGCCAAAGGAAAGTCCATGTGATTCCAATATTTTACTTCACAGATTGTTAATTTGTCTTCTATGGCTAGAGAATGAAGTTCTTCTACAGCAGAACAATTACAAAATAAAGTCAGTCAGATCTAACCTGCATACTTGGATTGCACAAAGTCGATTGCAATGACTATAACTCCTTTACATGGGAATAATTATGGAATTAAGGAAGTTGGATAATGTAAACCCTAGGCACTATAATATCTCAACGACATTGAACATGTCATAAGTTTATGTGTCATAAGGGAAACCCATTTTCCTCTTTCATGGACCAAATTCAAAAAAATAATTTTTAACATTAATTTTAGTTAGAATAATTGGATAAAGGAAAATCAATCACTAATCATAATGATGGGTAGTAATGTCGAAGGAATCATCTTGATTTGAACTTGTGATGTATGTCCTCTTAGTTAGCAACATGACTTAAAAATATGATTTACCTCATTGGCTATTTTATTGTTGTTTTTATAAATTTAGAAATAAAACATTATGGGACCTCCCCCATCTTCCAGCTTCCAAAAATATTTAGATGGACAACAACTAAATTACTAGAAAATAACTTTGGTTTATTAAACATTAAGATTTGGGTATTGAGAAAAAAAATGAAGTAGATTGAGAAAAAAATGAAGTAGATGATGTATTTAAAAAAGAAATAAGACAATTCAAATTGTGATTAATGAAAATGTTATCATGGCAAACAAGCCTTATGAAAGAACTAGATTTTGTAAGTACATTGTTAGGAGATAGATACATGAATCAAATAGATTTAAGAGAATGGATGTGCAAGGTAGGGGGAAAATCTATGGACCATATACTCACTTTTCATATTTTGTCATAAGGGTTGATGGCTTTTGATGTTAAGAATGGTGATGGATGTTGAAAGGATGAGGAGAAGAAATCGATACTAAGGTAATGCTTTGTTAACCCTTAAACGATGGATCTTTGGTTTTAAATGTTACAATGGAAAGCTTTGTAGTCCATCTAGGGGTGAAGCCATTTTGAAGCATCCATGAAGCAAGTTGGGGATATTTATGAGTTTTAAGAAGGATTTATGTGAGTTAGCTTTAAAATTGGTAAACATACTCAATTGAACTAGATTTACAACAAGGTCTTCTAGATTGTATAGTATTATAGGTGGGCAATCATATTTTTTTCTAAAATTCTAGATTATGAGGATATTTTGTTCATTGTAGTCTATTGCCATATCTTCCCCACTTCTAATGGTTGGTGCAAAGGGAATATATTATGAGAAAAATTCCCTCCACTGAGAGGAGAGCGTCTTTGAAGAACTCTATTGTTGGGGGGAAGGCTCGACCTCTCAACCCTACATAAATAATCATTATTGTCACATTAAGAAGGAATCCCATTTTAGAAAAAGCTATAAGTGAATAGTTTGTAAAAGGAAGCGCATGGAATTTGTTAACATGGATAGGATCCATACATAATCAAGTGGATTTTGTAATGACTATGTTATTAAATGTTTGTCTGTCAAGTAATGTTATTATGCAAATGTTGCGACAATCCATGCCCACCACCAACAAAATCCTCATCCCTTCAAATATCATACTAATCTCAGAGGGCACACTATTAGATGTGATTAATAACTTAAAAGATATTTTTTAGATGCACCCACAAGCCTTGGTTTTGTCCCAGGATGTGAATGTTGAGTCAATTTCCCATTAGCTTCCTTTCTATCCCATTAGTTTAAGTTGTAATTAAAATGTAGTCATATATGCATTGGTGAATTTTAACGTTTGGGAGAAAAATGGGAACTTGTCAATTTTTCACCAACACCCTAATGGTCTAATTACAAAACCTAAAGGGGACATACGCCTAACTAAGAAACCATACATGTGTCAAATTATTTTACCAACCCTATCGTTAGTGGATATATTTGGGAGGAATGATGATCAATGTTAGAAGACAACATGAGGATGGTTTCTAGAGTAGTGTGAGATAAATAAAATATCTAGGGCTCTATGTAAATGGTTGTAGTGAACAAACATATTTGTGCTACCACATGCATAATGAGGGCAGAGATGGAATTTCAGTTAAGCATACACACACTCCTAAAAGAATAAAAAGAGTAAAGTTACCACTTAATTTTGAGACTAAATAAAGAAACCATAGGTTAAAGTATACTTAACTATTTAAGAAGAACCCTCATTACAAAAGTGGTGTTAATAATATTGTCCTTCTTTTGGAAGGTTTAAATAAAACTCTTTTGTAACAATGGCCTCAACAATCTCGTAAGGTTGCGAATAAAAACCTTAAAATAAATTCCTAAATTAAAAAGACCAACCATATCATTGGTGGATATGCTTGGGAGGAATGATGGTCAATGTTAGAGGACAACATGTGGATGATAGTAGTGAACGGACATATTTATGCTACTGCATGCATCATGAGGGTTGGTATGGAATGTCAATTAAACATACACACACTCCTAAAAGAAGAAAAATAATTAATTTGCCTCTCAATTTTGAGACTAAATAAAGAAACCATAGGTTAAAGCATATGTATTTAACAAGAACCCTCTAGAGTTTATGTCTTTATATATGTCACGTCATTAATTATTACTTTTACCCTAATTACAAAAATGGTGTTAATAATAGCATCCTTCTTTTAGAAGGTTAGAATAAAAAATACTTACAACCATGGCTTCAATAATCTCATAATGTCGCAAATAAAAACCTTAAAATAAATTCTCAAATAAAATAATATCACTAATAGTATCAATCATTTTTTTTTGAAATTAGAGGCCTAAGAACCAATAACAATACAAACAATATCTTAAATTCAACTCCAAAATCTAAAATTTATGATCCAAGTAACAATCCCTTTTTTCAGTTAACCTTTATTATTCCATATGTTTATGTTTTTTCAACAAAAAAAAATTAGAATTATTTTCCTCTCAAAAGTTTTTATGACAATGTTATAATATGGTTTTAATTTTTCTTCCATAAGTATTATTCAAAACTTATTCAAAATCCCCTTTTGAAGACAAACGGTCACACTTTTTTTGAAGTGTGATACATAAGCCTATTTTTAATTAAGTTTTTATTATTTAAATTTTTATGTATGTATATTTTGTTGTTTTAATTAATTTTTAAATAATTTTTTATTTAGAGACATGCATTTTACAATTTATTATAAGAGATATCAATAAAAAAAATTATGCTCAATTATAAATTGACATGTACCTGTTTCAAAGCATTTTTATAATGTTTGTTTATATCAATTTTTGAGTATGTACAAAATTTTAATGAAATGATTATAAACATAAATATAAAAGCAAATTATTTTTATCTAATGTTTTTTCTAACCCTTTTTGTAATAGGGGAAAGACAATAGTTGTATGATGCTCCAATCGTACATTTGTTTCTTCTTCATAATTTTTTGATCCTAATTAGTTTTCCATCCCCTTGTAACCGAAGGAGAGGGATATGAGGCATTATTTCTTAGGGCTTCAACAAAAGACAAGGATTTGACAAACTCCGAGTGAGCCTGCACTTATGGTGCCACTTTTTATTATTTTTCATTAATTGATTATCATTTAGATTCCTCTACTTCTTCTCCGAGTGAGCCTACACTTATGGTGCCACTTTTTATCACTTGATTCTCACTTAGATTCCTCTACTTCCTCTTCTTTTGCTCTAAGACCTTTACATATTATTTATCTCCCTCTTTTAATACTACTTTTCTTCTTGGGCATTGGCCACTGTATCTTTAGGGGATGACTTTGGACCATTTCCAGGTTAACATAATCCTATTTATTCCTCTTTAACCTCTTTTTTGTATTTTGTGGATTTGTTGATTCCTTGAGGTTCCAAAGAGCTTCAAACTTGTTGCACTACTTGATGAAGGTGGACCCTTTTGTGATGACAATAGTCGAGATGGTCCCTTTTCATGAAAATTTCTCCACTTGTTTGGATTTGTCTTGAACATACGTTCCTTACTTGACTACAACTTTGAAAAAGATTGCTCTTCTAGGTTTTTCGAAGAGTTTTTAGAAAAAAACTCTATCATTAGGGGAACTTTGAGCTCTGAAATGAGCCTTCTATGGAAATTAATAATTAAAATAATAAAATAAGACACGTTAATTTTTAAAGAAAAATAAAGGAAACAACCTTTTTCTTTGTATTTTCGGTTTGTCTCCTTGTAGGTTCACTCAAAATTAAATAGTAGACACCCATTGGAAGTGGAATTAAATTCCACATCCAATGAGTACCCACTATGCATACTTTAGAGTAGATCCACACCGAAACAAATTGAAAATACATGAAAACAATGTCTCTAATTGGGTACTCGTTGGATGTGGAATTTAATTCTGCAACCAACATGTTTCTTCTCTTGAAATTTGAGTGAACCTACAAGTAGAATAGCCAAAATATTAGGTTTCTTCTTTCCCCTCCAAAATATTTTCCCTTGGGGATGACATCACCATTTTGAATCCTATTGGTTCTTTTAAAGTTAATTTTGTTAGTAAATTTTTGTTTTGAGGCTCATTTTTAACCTCTAAATTACCCTAATGGAGAATGAAAAACCATGTGCTTGAATGTGATCTAGGTATAATCTGCCACTTGATGTTGACTTAGCCCATTTAGGTTTATTTGTAAAGCTTCTAACAACCAATTATCCAAATCCCACTCCATTCATATTCTTGTACAAGAATATAGATTCGCTTTGAGTTTTTCTCTCTATATATAGTGACTATGTTTTTTTTTTCCAAATTCTTTTATGGAGCCATCATAATAGTAACTCAGTGGAAGGTGGGCTTATTTGATTCACGCTGCAACTATTGTAATCTCTTATTCAAGGTTAAAGTTGAGGGTCCATTGAGAGAGATATATTCCCCTAAAAATATGAAGTATGGACCAAACATGAAAATAACATCTCTTTTTTCCTTGCTTTAAAGACAAAACATGTAATAACCATGACCAAAAGAAATGGGTTTTTCTATCATTTTAACTTCAATGGCTAACACTTTGTTGTCCATGGTTCCACAACTTTTGGACTATGCCAAAGACTTGTAAAATTTTCAATCAAAAACCTATCAAAGAGGACAATGTCTTTCTTTCTTGGCTTTAGAGATGGAAGATCTAGGTGAGGGATATCTTCTAGACTTTTGATAAAATGTTTCAATTGACGTTCTCTTTGTTTTCATAGATTTAGGGACTAAACAAGGGAATTCATGCATGTATATCTGCCATGGTTAGATGCTTATCTCACGACGAAGATGATGAGAAAATTTCTTAGTATATCGATGCCAAAAGAAAGTCCATGGGATTCCAATATTTTACTTCACAGATTGTTAATTTGTCTTCTATGGCTAGAGAATGAAGTCCTTCTACAGTAGAACAATTACAAAATAAAGTCAATCAGATCTAACTTGCATACTTGGATTGCACAAAGTCAATTGCAGTCACTATAACTCATTTACATGGGAATAATTATGGAATTAAGAGAGTTGGATAATGTAAACCCTAGGCACTATAATATCTCAATGACATTGAACATTTCATAAGTTCATGTGTCATAATGGAAACCCATTTTCCTCTTTCATGGACCAAATTCAAAAAAATAAATTTTAACATTAATTTTAGTTAGAATATTTGGATAAAGGAAAATCAATCACTAATCATAATGATGGGTAGTAATGTCGAAGGAATCATCTTGATTTGAACTTGTGATGTATGTCCTCTTAGTTAGCAACATGACTTAAAAATATGATTTAGCTCATTGGCTATTTTATTGTTGTTTTTATAAATTTAGAAATAAAACATTATGGGACCTCCCCCATCTTCCAGCTTCCAAAAGTATTTAGATGGACAACAACTAAATTACTAGAAAATAACTTTGGTTTATTAAACGTTACGATATTTTTTCAATAATTTTGTTTTATTTTGAATATTGTATATATAGTAAATAGCTTAAGAGTTATCTCAACGCTCAAACCATCTACATAAATCATGTTCTTATGGGTAGGTCATGGATTCAAATATGTTTCAATTCCTTACATTTAGCAACCATTTTTGTGATTGGAGTTAAGCTACCTTCCATCCAAATAATATGGTGAAGAGGTGGAGATCCCTTGAGGATTCTCTTGGAAAAAAATCCCTAAGGGTTAGTTTAATCAATTGAAGTATTCACCAAATACATGTTAACAATTGGGAGGTCATATGTTCAAATTTGATTAAGTTCCTCTACATGATCAACCACTATTATGGTTGGTAGTTGAGTTATTGTCCCTATATATACTGAAGAAGAGGTTGGAATCCCTTGAGGTTGCTTGGAAAATAATCCATAAGGTTGAACTCAATTAGCTGAGTTATTCACCTAATGCATGTTAGTGATTACGAGGCCATGGTTTCAAATTTGATAAATTCCCTTTAGCTTACTAACCACTATTATAGTCAACGATTTATATGCTAGTTGTCTTGATTTTGCAAGAAGTTGTAAGGGGGGGGGGGGGGGGGGGGGGGTTGGTGGATCTCACACTATGTCCTTTTAATATAACAACATCAACAACAATAAAACAACTAATTAATTGAATCATTTTCCTAAGGGATGCTACTGATGGGGAGGCCATAGGTCATATTTCCAAATGAAGTTATGTCTCTCAAGACTACTAGCCATTATTGTTATTGATGTTTGAGTGTGTGCATGTTTTCACACACAAACACATTACAATATAAACTAGTGGGTTAGGTCTATCTATTTTATTGGATTTCTTCAAGACAAAGTTCACCATGAGGTCTTTGGTTGTAGTGTTGTTGAGGTTCAAATTTAGCTGAGTCTCCTTGGGTTATTAATCCATATTGTGGACAGTGCTTGAGCAAAGTTGACTATTTCCATGGTGAAGTTGCATGAGAGATAAGGCATTGATGGATTAGAACCCACCCTACCTATTGATGAGAAAACCATTAATGGATTGGTTTGTAATTCTTATTGATAAAGATAATCCACCAAGACATGCAAATTATGAATGGTTCCCCTTAGTGACTATATTTATTTTGGTCCTCTAATCATTTACAATGTTGTTATTTCTTGAACTATCCCTATGACTAATATTTTCATTACGTGCGATTAAGCCCTTAGGATATTGAATTTTGAATTTTTAGATATATCCCTTAAAATAGTTACTAGATGCTTGGTTATTTTTTTCATGATAGTTGTTACACACGCACGATTTATAATAACTATTAAAAGAAAAGGCAATTTTAAGAAAAATAATAATTACAAAACCATATTAAAAAAATAGCTTCTTTGATTTCTTTAATAAACCAGACTTTCATACATATCTTTTATTTCACTAATATCTCCATATGTGAATTGTAATTTCTTAACAAGTTAATACCTATCAAAAATCTTAACAAGCACATATTGATACCATCTATCTGAAGTCAATATACTAAATTTAAATTATCATATCAAAATATGAATAAAGAGTTCTTTAAACTTTATTTTCTATAGCATTTACTTAGGTGGTGTTTTCTGGGAATATCTTTTGTTGATTTAAGATGAGCTTTCTAATTGGAAAGACAGAATAATATCTATGTTAATTTTCAAAATAATTGTAAATTATTCTAGTCGCAAATGTGGATGAGAACAATATTAGTGAAAGATGAGCTTGCTAATTTGAAAGATGGGATAATATCTATTTTAATTTTCAAAATAGTTGTAAATTATCCTAGTCACCAATATCACCAATATGGATGAGAACAATATTATTAAAAAAATGTTTCTAATTTAGTCGGTGTAGTGGTGAAAAAGTTAATGTTATCTTGGTACATTTAACTCAAAATCATGTTAAATTAAGATTCTCCACTAGAAATGGTGAATGGAAATATATTCCATGGATAAAAACTGTGAAAGCCACAACATGGCTAGCCCCTCCCATGTTTTAGAAACTTTATGGAGAGAGATTTGCAATGGCTCCAACCCTTCTCTCGTTACGCAAGTGATCATGCAACCCATCGCACCCTCGAACGCCGCCATGCTCTCTTGGATTTTCAACTGGGCCCCACACCTATTACAACCAGGTTACTCTCATAACTCCACCTATTACAACTAGGTTACTCTCATAACTCCACCTATTAAGAATGCGAAGCAAATCAGGGTCATAGATAAGATTCCTAAAAAAAATTTGAACCTTCATATAATGGCCATATCCTCTTATTCATTTATAACTATTATATATGCCCACATACAGTCTAAGAGATCCAAAGATGCAAGTAATAGGTTCATGGAATTGAAGGCTCTAGGTCACAAATTGAATACAGATGTTTGTAATTATCTATTATGTAGTCTTTCCTCATATGGTTTGATAGAATTCTGGTGAATGCTATTAGCTTTGGGATTTTTATTGGGACCTAAAAACTGCTTTTGATATGGTAAATGAAATTAAGTAAAATACATCTTTTCTAGGCTCAATTATAGCAACATTGGTGATCAAAGAGCTCTGCCAGGGCACTAGAATTGAGCAAGCTATCTCAGTGTTGGAGGAATTGAGGGAAGAAGTTGCAAACCTGATTTCCTTACCTATTACATTGTGACTGAAGCTCTTCGCATGGAAATTAGATTGCATGAATTCACTAGATTTTGAAACAAAAAAAGAGAACATATTTTTGTGCAACAACTATGAGTATAGGGATTATATATTTGCACTCATTCAGCTCGAAAAATTGAGGCCATTAATTTGGCACAATTAATTAGAAATTATGGTTTTCTTCTGGAGAAAGATGTTTTTAATAAACATCATTCTCCATACCTTTTGGGGGGAAGTTTTTTTCGTGTTTTTTATCTCAGGCATATTTGAGTTTTAGAAATAGTTTTATCTAGCTTAAGATTATAACTATTGTTCACTAAATTTAGAATTGAAGTTTATTATGGTGCATTTACTGCTTCTTATACTGTTGTATTACATTTTTACTGGATTTATTTCTATTTTCATAAAAAAAATTGGCTATAATGAACTGCTATTGCACACCATAAACTACAGTGAACTATAGTTTTAAAGTAAATTCCCTCAACTAGAGAAGGCTAATTAAACCTTATTATAATATTTCAACCCTAAACATTTCAATAGTTTTTATATATAAAAATTACTGAGAAGAAAAAATCTCCTTCCACCCAAGTAATCAAGGTTAATTAAATTCTTATCCTAATATTTTAATTAAATTCTTATCATAATATTTTAACCCATTACAATTAAAATAATAAAATGAAATTAGAAAAAACAAAAAAAATCATTTTCTTTAAAAATAAGATTTAATAATCCATATTCCAAAAATTTTAGATAAAGTTAACCAGCGTAAAAATAATTATAAATGTATTTTTTTTTTTAACATAAAATAAAAGTAGCAGACGAAGTGATAATCGTCAAAGCTATTTGACCTCGGACCAAACACCATGGTCCATAGGAGGACAGGGACCAATAAAAGGTCCAAACTCAACAACGACCTATAATCATTGGTTTTAAGAATACGTTCAATTCTTGATTAGTAAAAAAGTCATGTTTTTGGAACCAATTTCTATCTCGAAGGAAACAAGAAGTAATGCGTATTTTGGAGTTGTTATTAGAATGTTCTGTCCAACTCTATAAATGTTTCTTATAAATTGATTCAATGTTGCATTTCAAGTCAACAAAAATTGTGCATCGAAAGCATGCTTTTTTTATTATGTCATCATGATGTCATGTGGATGATTGTCACTCATTTGGATTTTGTCAACCAAAGTTGGCAGTGGGCTCTTCTGTTCTGCACGCTTTGGTTATGAAGAATGTTATTCATTTCCTTCATGGGTACGTTTACGAAGCATGTTTACGAAGCATTTTTATTTGAATGGTCCATTTTTCTTTGTGACTAAGTCCTATGTATATTTTTTATTTAAAAACCATATTCATTGAATTCTAATTTGAATGGTCCATTTTTCTTTGCGACTAAGTCCTATGTACATATTTTTTTTAAACGCCATATTCTTATTTTAATGACTGATCTATTCTGTTTGTTAATTATAAGAAAAACCTTTTGGCAGGTTAAGTATTCGATTTCCTATTCTATAGAGGAAATTATGAAGACTATGTAAAGGGTATTTTCTTCTTTCAACAAATGAAAAGGTATCAGGAGGACTTTTTGAAGTTCTTAAATGATTGTGCAACGTTTTAAGGAATTTCACTTTAGGACTTATATTTTTATGATGTTTTATGGTATTGAATGAATAAGAGAAATAACATTATGATGTTTTATGGTATTAATCAATAAGGGAAAGACTATTCGAGAATGAATCACCTTGTTGAGAGAGTAAAGGGTTTTATTACGTTTTAGAAATAGGTCTTATTAAGCTTTGGGCTATGTTTTTTTAGGGTTTAAAGTTAGAAGTGGTTTATTTTAGATTTTTAGTAAAGGGTTTTATTACGATTTAGAAATAGGTTTTATTAAGCCTTAGTGTTATGTTTTTTTAGGGTATAAAGATAGAAGTGGTTTATTTTAGATTTATTTATTTATTTTTTTCTAATTTTAAGATAACTTTGATTTAGCTTGGGACAAGATAATAATTCTTAAGATTAATCAAAACATATATAAAAGTATGGGAGATTTTAGATAATAGTTTATGCACACTAGTGTTTAGGGATGAAGCTGTAGGCGATGATGGTCCAAAGGATTTATTGTATGTCAAACAATTAGTTAGAAGATCAATGTTCAATGGATTGGCATAGTTATTAAGAGCTCAATAAGAAAAGATGTGAAGGAGCTAATGAGTTAGGAAAAGAGAGGAGATAATTCAAACGGTGATTGGGAAAGATCTTTTGATGGACCAATCAGTCCCTATGAAAGAATTGACTTTTGTATGAATATAAAGATTCATGAATCAAAGAGGATTAAGAGAATGGACGTGCAAAGTATGGGAAAATCCATTGAATATATACCCACTTTTCATATTTTGTCACAAGGGTCGACCGTTTTTGTTATCAAGAATGGTGATGATGACGAAAAGGTCAAAACATGAAATTGGTATTGGGGTAATTATTTGTTAACCATTAAATTATGGATGCCTTGTTTCATCCCACATTCGCTAATTTGCCTACATTACTATTGGAAATTTGGAGTGAAGCTAGTTTGAAGCAACCATGAAGCAATTTGGGGATATTTATGAGCTCTAACAAGGATTTATGTGCATTAGCTTTAAAAGTGGTGAATATATTAGTTGAAATATCAAGACCATATAGATTAAATGGCTAGTATATGTTAATAGGCATTAATCCATGACAATCATCAATAAACTTACCTCACCATATATCACACTTTTTTGAAATTAAAAAATCATCAAAATTAACTAAAGTATAACATTATTTTAAATCTAATTTATAGGAACTTCCCATAGGATGTAGAATAGATAGTGACAGGGTACTTTGTTAAGGCACTCTGTTTTGCAAAGGTCATCGGTTCAGAAACCCACGAGAAAAAAATCTAGTCATACTAGGGGTTGGTGTGTCCCAAGATGGGTAAAATCCATGTGTTTTTTTGATGGTTTAGATGCCCCTGGGTCATGACTAGTTAAGACACAGGTTGGGCATGCCAATCATCACAGGACTCACATTTTTCTTTTCTTTTTTGTGAATTAAAATATTTGTATTAATCAAGAGAACTGGATTACATACATAACATTATGCATACGTAGGGAGTACCAAAACTTAGTTCTCAAGCTATGTCGCTTATACAAACTACTACTTATTACATACATAAAAAAAACCATCCCATCTTAGTCTTTCTAGCCATAGAACCCCTTTATACAATAAAACATTTAAACCTAGATAGAAGCCTCACCCAAACATCCAAGGCATACCACACTTTAGCAACATCTTGGTCATTTATAAGACCCAGTTGAAACAATGCATGAAAAATCTCCCGACATCATTGAAGCCATTGTCCCACTAAAAGGGAGACACCATTGTCAAACCACGAACCCGCAAACCGTCATCACAAAACACCTCTTCCATGTGAACATTGATGTTATGAGTCCCAAACAAGACAAGATACACTGGAGTCTGAAAAAAGGATACGCACCCATCCCAAAAACATTTATCGCACGTTTTAGAGTCTCGTGTTTTCTTTTGAAAACTCAAATAAAAATTGGATTTGTAGAAAGTTAAGCAATATTATTATTTCCTGGTTCCTTTTAAACAAATATATTATGTTTTCATAAGACATCATATATGCATACGTTCTAGTAGGAAAAAAAATGCATGTCTTCTTACTCTTTTATGATAAAAAAAATAAGATTGAGGAAGGGATATTACATCATGTCATTTCTCCCTAAGAAGATGATTCAACATCTCCCAATACATGAGATAAAAGATAATAATTGAGTAAGCAAGAGAGGTTGGATCCGAGCGGGAAGTTAGACCTATGTATAGAAACTTTCTTTGCCTTCACTCCCTTCTCTTTTCTCTTATATTATCCTTCCCTTTTAATCAGTGTTTAATAAATGTGAAGCAAATGGTTTACGTAAGTGGCAATCAATTTAAACTTACCCTCCATGATGTCGATCAATTAATCAACATGTTTTCACAGAGTCACAATTGTTGCAAATTTACGCAATGCAAATGTTATATAGTGTCATCATACACAATTATATTTGTATTTATATAAAAATGTTGAATCTGCTGATTTTTTTGGTATTTGAAAGGAAACGTTTAATTACTTTTCATTTTGAATTTATTTTATTAAATTTTCTTTTATAACTTTTATTGAACTTATAATTATTTTGTTATTATAAATATGTTTTTTTTTTTAACCAAAAGGAACTCAGCAGCTCGCTTGACACATAGTTACTAGTAAAACTTTGGGGGCATAGAGCTTGTCCTCCTCCCTATAAACCAGGTCAAAATCAAGGGCTTTGAACCTTGGATCTCTTTGTTTTCTTAGGACTCAAATTAAATCACCAAATGTGTCTCCCCACTAGGATATTATAAATATGTGTTTAGAATAAATAACTTCAACACATATTTTTTTGTGTTTCTGTGGATGAAATTTGAAAAGGGAAATTCTAACATTATTCCAATTGCAACATTTAGATGAAGGAAACTCAAACACTAATCACAATTATGGCTACTAATCTCAAAGGACTCAACTTGATTTTAACTTGCCACACATGTGGCCTCTTAGTTAGCTACATTCCTGAAGAAGATGATTTAATTCATTGCTTATTTTATTTTGTTGTTGTTACATATTCAAAAGAAAAAGTTGGGGGATTTCCCTTATCCTTCGGCTTCCCAAAATATTGAGATGGACAATGATTCAATTACTAGGCATAATAATGGTCAATAATATAGAGACACATAATCAAATTTGAACATATGACTTCCCCATTGGTAACATGAATTGGGAAATATGCATAATTGTGATGATGATGGTTGCTAATGTTAACTAGGAACAACTTTGGTTTATCAAACCTTGAGATTTTTTTTAAGGAATTAATTAGTTTTATTTAGAATATTGTATATATAATAAAATAGCTCCAAGGGTTATATCAATCAATCAAACCATCTCCATAAGGAATTTTTCTCATGGGTGGACCATGGGTCAAATTATTCAACCCCCTAGGGTTACCATCCACTTTTGAGATTAGCATTTGAGCTACCTTCCATCCAAATATTTTGAGGAATAGAAGGGGATACCTTGAGATTTTTATTATAAAAAACTCCTTAAGGGTAGCTCAATCAATTTACCTATTCATCTAATGCATATTACTAATGGGTAGGCCACTCTTTGGTGTGACAACTAAAGTTCCATCAACATATCCAGAAATCTAGTTTAGCGTCAGTGGAGTAAACACATAGATATTGACATGGAGTTTATCCGGAAATTAAATCCAAGATGGAGTTCTCAATCTGGAATATCTGCCTACCGAAGCGCAAGTGGCTGACATCTTCACTAAACCTCTTGCATCTCCTAGGTTTCTTCAGCTTCGTTCAATGCTTGGGATGAAGGGAGTATTCTTTGGGTGGTCCTCTTTAATCCTCCTACGTTCACTAATTTTTTTCTTTGGTTTCTTGTTTATGGTTTTCTATGAGATTTCATTGTTGTTGTACATGGGTACCTCATCGGGCCTAGTTTTTTGGACCCATTTGTTTGTTTCCTCTCTACATTTCTCTTATGGGAGGGTGTCGGTGTTGGTAATTTCTAAAGAAAGCAAATTAGTTTTCTTTGTTGTGTTGTGAGTTGTAAGCTCGCATAGGTTTTCTATTTTCCTACTATGGAGGTTATCCATGGGGCTCATCTCATTATATATATACACAATCATTTTATTTTGTGCTTAATAAAGCAGAATGTTAGCTTTGCAATCTGATCCTCGAGAGTTTGAGAATCTTTCAAGTTCCTCATGGATAAAAATCAATAATTGTTATAATTAAAAAAATAAAGATAAAATGTAGCAAGATAGCTACCTATTGAGTGGGTTTGGCCTCTGGAAGCTTCTCCTCTGGCACAAAGCCTCAATCCTTCTTGTCTGAGTCCACATCTATTTCCTAGACATCTAATTTTTTTTCTTTGGGACTCTCAAAATCTTGGGTCCAGGCAAATCTGAGGTCCTTTTTGGGTCTCTGTCATTTTTAGGGATGATTGGATCATCATAATCCATTCATGCTAGAGCATCTTCCTGTGATCACCTATGGTCTTAGGATATTTTATTTCCTTGTCGTAATCAATGCATTCTTGCGCTCTTATTTGCTTATTATCTTGGTTTATTTTTGTGTCAGAAAGGCACATGTCATCTTCTTTGGTGAAGCCATTATCGCTTATGCCTTTGGGTTCATCTTCCTCCATGGAATGCTAGACATATAACATCATATTACAAGTCAAGGAAGACACGAGAGAGAAAGAAAAATATAGTCAATTTATCTTACACTGATAGAGAAATGATTCCTAGGTAGTGTGAGGTGCACCAACCAAACAACTTCTCCATCCAATCCTATTTGAAGATGGAAATAGCCTAATGAAACATTGGATTTAACCTTTGAATCCTCATTTTAGGCACCTGTTTGTGCCTTCCCAACCCCACTAGTAGTCGAGATTCCCTCCAGGACCCAATACATAATTCAGCAGGAAAACATGATTCATGGATGGTAGAACCCTTGATACAACTATCTTTATTAGAGGTGAGGCTCATTTCCGTTCCCATTTCAATAGCATAGTTTCATGATATTGCTAAACCGCCTAGATAGATCTCCTTTAGTTTAGCACCTATTTGTGCTTCTCTAGAAGTATTCTGAAGTTATTCACAGAGATGAAGGGCTTGCTATGTGCCATTGCATAGTAGTGTGGGCAACCTTGTGCACATTCTCGCGATATAACCAAATCACCACGATTGGAGGCACGGAGAATCAAATCTCATGAATTCAACCAAATTAATCAGATCACTATGATGACATGGTCATGCCGTTCTCCTTCTTCCTACTAGACATACCTTTCAAATGGAGGGAAACAAACAATTTTGGTATTTGAAAGAAACAAATCCATGAAACCTTGAATGAAATACTCGTGTTAAATGATCGTGTGTTTTTCAAGGGGAAATAAATTAGATTAAATAAAATGTTGAGTCTTTTCTTTTGTTTAATGAGAGGTATTTCTAATTATAAATAATTATAAATTTATGAAAACAGTTTTGTCTTTGTGTCACCAAATATTATTGGGGGATTTTGGTTGATTTATTAAAAGTGAATTATGGTGATATCAAAACAAGCTTTGTGTGGTTAAAAAATGCAAAAAAGTAGTAATGTCATGGTAATGACCAGTCATCATTTCCAATTAAATGTTTGGTTTGATAAGGATAACTAATTTATGGAGAATTTTCATGATGTTTAATAGAGGGAGTCAACATGGGAAAGGTAATACTTTGGTTCTCACATGTTTTAGAAAATTGATATCTCTTTGTCCATAAACATTAGGGGTGAAAAAGAACATAAGGTCTAGATCTAAGTTTGTTCCAACTTAGTTATATCTTAAACCACAAATTGGTGTTTGTTCTAACTTAGTTATATCTTAAACCACAAATTGGTGTTGACCTCATGGATATGATAAAAATTTGGTGCCTTGTAGGGTAGTCTTGTCATGAAATAAGAAGGGTACACCACAAAATAAGCTATGTGTGGTCAAAAAGTATAGTGAAGTCGTAATGTGATAGGATTATTTCCAATGAACTATTTGTTTTAGTAAGGATAACTAATCTATGGATATTTTCCATGATGTTCAATAGAGGGAGTCAATATGGGAAAGGTGATAGTTTGGCTCCCACATGATTTATAAATTGACCCCTTTGTCCATAAACATTAGAGGAGGAAAAAAATCCTAGGTTCTAGAGCTAAGTTTTTTCCAAATTAGTTATATTTTGAACCACAAATTGTTGTTGACCTCACAAATATGATAGAAATTTGGTGGCTTGTAGGGTAGTCTCATCATGAAATAATTTTTTCACTTATTATCTAGTCATATTTTTCAATCCTAGACTAAATTAGTCATTTAAGTTAGTCACTTTTAGTTTAGTAACTTATTAGCTAGTTGTATATTTTATCCCTAGACTAAATTAGTCATTTAAGTTAGTCATTTTTAGTTTGGTCACTTAAAATTGCTCAAATTTCACTTGAAATAATTGTGATGACTAACATCTTTAGTCATGTAGTCATTAATTTCATCATTTTCTACTAGTGAACGAAGCACGAAAAACCATGTGCTTGAATGTGATTTAGGTATAATCTGCCACATGATGTTGTGTTAGGCCCCTATAATACTAGTGATTCCCCCATTACTATTTTCATTGTATCCTTCATTGTTATTATTGTGCCCCTATTGTCCCCATATTGTTATTAGTATGCTCCATAGAAACCCACTATTGTCATTTTGTGCCCTTATGTTATTACTGTTATGTTGGCTTGCTTAAATTATGACCCCTTAGACTCCTATATATAGAAGGGAGATTTATTCATTTGTATCATCGAAGAATTGTTCATTTGTGTAATGTAAAGGAGGTTTCCCCCTCGAAGAGGCTGAATTCTAAGGTATTGATCTATCTTTTCTATCCTTTTGTGAGCTGGTTCCTAAGATGTTGACTCCACCCATTTAGGTTTTTATGCAAAGCTTCTAACAACCCATTATGCAAATCCCATTCCATGCATACTCTTGTACAAGAATATAGATTCCCTTTGAGTTTTTGTCTATCTATACAATGACTATGTTTTTTTTTCCAAATTCTTTTATGGAGCCATCATTATAGTAACTCAGTGCAAGGTGAGCCAATTTGATCCACATTTCAAGTACTGTAATCTCATGTTCGAGGTTAAAGTCAAGGGTCCACTGAGAGAGATATATTACTCTAGAAATGTGAAGTATGGACGAGACATGAAAATCACATCTCTTTTTTCCTTGTTTTAAAGACAAAAAATGTAGTAACCATGACCAAAAGCAATGGGGTTCTCTATTCTTTTAACTTCAATGGCTAATTCTTTGTCGTCCATGGTTCCACAACTTTTGGATTGGGCTAAAGACTTGTAATTTTTTCAACCAAATCCCTATCAAAGAGGACAATGTCTTTCTTTTTTGGCTTTAGAGATGGAAGATCTAGGTGACGGATATCTTCTAGACTTTTGATAAAATGTTGCAATTAATGGTCTCTTTGTTTTCATGGATTTAGGGACTAAACAAGGGAATTCATGCATGTATATATGTCATGGTTAGATGCTTATCTCATGAATAATATGATGAGAAAATTTCTTAGTATATCAATGCCAAAGGAAATTCCATGGGATTCGAATGTTTAACTTCACAGATTGTTAAGTTTTCTTCTATAGCTAGAGAATGGAGTTCTTCTATAGTAGAATAATTACAAAAAAAATTCAATCGGATCTAACCAACATACTTGGATTGCACCAACTCAATTGTAGTGACTATAACTCCTTTACATGGGAATAATTATGGAATTAGGAGAGTTGGATATTGTAAACCCTAGCCATTATAAGCTCTCAATGACATTGAACATTTCATAAGTTTATGTGTCATAAGAGAAACCTAGTTTCAAAAAGAAAAAATTTAACATTAATTTTAGTATTAATTTTAGTTATAATATTTGGATGAAGGAAAATCAATCGCTAATCACAATTATGGGTAATATGTCGAAGGAATCAACTTGATTTGAACTTGTGATTTATGTCCTCCTAGTTAGCAACATGACTTTAAAATATGATTTAGTTGATTGACTATTTTACTGTTGTTGTTATAAATTCAAAAATAGAACATTATGGGATCTCCACCTTCTTCCAGCTTCCCAAAATATTGAGGTCGACAACAACTCAATTACTAGAAAATAACTTTGGTTTATTAAACCTTGAGATTCTTTTCAAGAATTTGTTTTATTTGGAATTATTATATATATATATATATATATAGAGAGAGAGAGAGAGAGAGAGAGAGAGAGAGAGAGAGTAAATAGCTCAGGATTTAGATCAATCACTAAAACCATTTACATAAATCATGTTTATACGGGGAGGCCATGGTTTCAAATATGTTTAAAGTCCTTACAATTAGCAACCACTTTTGTGATTGGAGTTAAGCTACCTTCCATCCAAATAATATGGTGACGAGGTGGAGATCCCTTGAGGTTTCTCTTGGAAAAAAATCCCTAAGGGTTAGTTTAATCAATTGAAGTATTCACCTAATACATGTTAACAATTGGCAGGTCATATGTTCGAATTTGATTAAGTCCCTCTACATGATCAACACTATTATGGTTGGTAGTTGAGTTATTTTCCATCTATATACTCAAGAAGAGATTGGAATCCCTTGAGGTTTCTTGGAAAAGAATTCATAAGTTTGAGCTCAATTAGCTAAGCTATTCACCTAATTCATGTTAGTGATTTTGAGGCCATAGTTTCAAATCTGATAGATTCCCTTTAACTTACCAACCACTATTATAGTTAACAATTTATATGCTAGCGGTCTTGATTTTGTAAGAATTTGTAAGGTGGGGTGGTGCATCTCACAATATTTTCCTTTGAATATAACAACATTAACAATAGTAAAACAACTAATTAATTGAATCATTTTCCTAAGGGATTCTATTGATGGGGAGAACATAGGTCATATTTAAAAATGAAGGCAAGTCTGTGAGGACTGCTAGCTATTATTGTTATTAATGTTTGAGTGTGTGCATGTTTGCACATACAAACACATTACAATATAAACTAGTGGGTTAGGTCAATCTATTTGGTTGGATTTCTTGAAGACAAAGTTCACCATGAGGTCTTTGGTTATAGTCTAGTTAAGGTTCAAATTTCACTGAGTCTCATTGGGTTACTAATCCATATTGTCGATGGTGCTCGAGCAAAGTTGACCATTTCCATGGTGAATTTGCATGAAAGATAAGGCATTGATGGATTAGAACCCACCATACCTATTGATGGGAAGACCATCAGTGGATTGGTTTGTAATTCTTAATGATAAAGATAGTCCACCAAGACATGCAAATTATGAATGGTTCCCCTTAATGTCTATATTTATTTTGGTCATCTAACCATTTATAATGTTGTTATTTCTCCAACTATCCCTATGACTAATATTTCATTATGTTTCGATTGATCCCTTAGGATATGGAATTTTGAATTTTTACATATATCCCTTTATATATATATATATATATATATATATATAATAACAATTAAAAGAGAAAACAATTTTAAGAAAAATAATAATTACAAAGCCATATAAAAAAGGTATCTTCTTCTTCTTTTTTTCTTTTTTTATTTTATTTTATTTTATTTTTTATTTATACTTTCATACATATCTTTTCTTTCACTAATATATCCATATGTGAATTGTAATTTCCAAACAAGTTAATACCTATCAAAAATATTAACAAGCAGATATTGATATCATCTATCTCAAGTTAATAGCTAAATTGAAACTATCATATCAAAATATCAATAAAGACTTCTTTAAACTTTATTTTTGATAGCATTTACTAAGTTGGTGTTTTCTAGGAATACATTTTGTTGATTTAAGATGAGCTTGCTAATTTGAAAGATGGAATAATATCTTGTTAATTTTCAAAATAATTATAAACTATCCTAGTCACAAATATGGATGAGAACAATATTATTGAAAAGACTTGAAAGATGGAATAATATCTACGTAAATTTTCAAAATAACTGTAAATTATCCTAGTCACAAATGTGGATGAGAACAATATTATTTAGAGGGGTGTTTCTAATTTGGGAGGTGTGGTGGTGAAAATCATATTATTATCTTGATACATTTAACTCAAAAGCATGTTACATTAAACATATATGCTAGAAATGGTGAATGGAAATATATTCCATTAACTAAAAAGTTAATGGATAAAAAATGTGAAAGCCACAACGTGGCTAGTCCCTACCATGTTTTAGAAACATTATGGAGAGAGATTTGAAATGGCTCCAACCCTTTGCTCATTAACAAGTCATCATGCAACCCACTCATTACACCAGTCATCATGCAACCCACCACACCCTTGAATGCCACTATGCTCTCTTGGATTTTCAACTAGGTCACACAACAGCCAGGTTACTCTCATAACTCCACTTATTAAGAATGCCAAACAATTCAAGGCCATAGATAAGATTCCAAAAAAAATTGAAGCTTCATATAATAGCCATATCCTCTTATGCATTAATAACTATTATCTCTGCACACATACAGTCTAAGAGATCCAAATATGCAAATAAGAGGTTGATGCAATTGAAGGCTCTAGGTCACAAATTGAATACAGATGTTTGTAATTATCTATTGTGGAGTCTTTCCTAAGATGGGCAATGTATTATGAAATGAGGTATGGTAGAATTCCAGTGAACGTTGTTATCTTTGGGATTTTTATTGGGATTTTTTTGTAGGTCAGGGGACCTAATAATTGCTCTGGATAAGATAAATGAAATTAAGAAAAATACATCTTTTCCAGGCTCAATTATAGCAACATTGGTGATCAATGGGCTCCGTTGGGGCACTAGAATTGAACAAGATTTCTCGGTGTTGGAGGAACCGAGGGAAAGAAGCTGTGAACCTGATTTCATTACCTATTACATTGTGACTGAAGGTCTGACTAAAGCTCTTTGCATGGCAGATAGATTAGATGAATTCACCAGATTTTGAAACATAAAAGGAAACATACTATTGTGCCTCAATTCTGAGTATAGGGATTACATATTTGCACTCGTTTCAGCTTAGAAAATTAGGGAGGCGATTAATTTGGCACAATTAATCAGATGTTTCTAATATAACATTCTCCATAACTTCTAGGAAAAAATTTCCTTCCTGTGTTCTATCTCAAGGATATTTGAGTTTCAGAGATAGTTCTATCTAGCTAAAGATTATAAATGTTGTTCAGTTAGTTTAGAACTGGAATTCATTCTTGTG
This sequence comes from Pinus taeda, assembly GCA_000404065.3. NCBI lineage: Eukaryota > Viridiplantae > Streptophyta > Pinopsida > Pinales > Pinaceae > Pinus > Pinus taeda. The sequence continues at coordinate 24,019 of APFE031724791.1, forward strand.
CATTTACTACTTATTACACTGTTGTACTACATTTTTACCTCATTTATTTCTATTTTCGTAGAAAATTGGTTGTACTAAACTGCTATTGCAAACCATAAACTATAGTTTTAAAGTAAGTTCCCTCTACTCGGAAGGGCTAATTAAGTCTTATTATAATATTTCAACCCTAGAAATATAAGTAGTTTTATATATGATAATAAATAAAATTAGCAATTGCACTGAGAGGTACAAAGGAACACCGAAAGGAGGAGCCGAGAATATGGAAGGAAACTATCTCCTTGTGCTACATGCCAGGGTACATCATCAATGTCACCCTACACTGAAGGGAAAAAACTTTCTAACATCATGACCTAGGAACCATTGCAATCCTTGCAATAAAAAAGGGTTGTGTCAATGGATGCGATCTCTAATTGAGTCTTAATTTTCTATATAAAAGAGTCAGTGGTTTTCACTACTAGAAGTTTGATCCCTCTGAAGGCTTGATGGATCATTGAAATGAAAAGAAAGTGTAAAGGACCTAAATTGGATGTGTCTCTTGACTGTAAATCGATCCTTGAATCTAAAAATGGTGCTCCTAATAACAATGCCCCCTTTCTTTTGAGTTTACAAGCTTAATTTTTTTTTGCCAACATGGATCGAAATATTTTTCCCTTTCTCTTTAATTAACAAATATTAAAATTTATTTTTCTTCATTTTTGTTAATTTGAAAAGAATGCAAATTTTTTATGGCTAGGCTACAATATGGTTTTAAATTTTTCATTTGAGTGGATTATTATTATTATTATTATTGCTGAAGCAAGAGTCTTTCCTTCTATTTCAATAACCCAAAAGTAAAGTTACAATAAGTACAAAAGGCCTGAAAATCTCCAGGCCTACGAAACCAACGAGATCGTACTATCAAAGATGTGACCCACTAAACAAACTAAAGGACAAGCTAACCGATCAAATTGTCCCCACGATTACAAGTTGATCCAAATTCAAAGTCTGCCATACCTCCCATCATTAACTCACAAAGATTGAACAAACTCGCGTCCCCACAAACTAGCCCGACCAGATCTAACCGTCGATTGCCACCGCAAAAAAGGACAGCTCGGAGATATATCGGAGAGACAAGATGCTAGGTCTTTAAGGCGCGATGAAGGGTGGTAAGACGACCCCCACCCCTGCCATGTTTTGAGAGCCGAGTGGAATCACTCTCAACGAACCAAAACCACTTACAATTTGTGAGCCTTGCGATCATAAGAAAACCGCTTAATGCCTGGTTTTCTGATCCGAAAGAAAATTGCCATGGAATATCCTTTGTGGGAGCGATCCAACCATTCAAACTGTTGAAGCTGACAATGGAGCTCACCGCTGAGACATTCTGTAATTGTAAATGTAACATTGTGTCGCCATTCAAGAAACGAAGGAGATAAGTTCCCTTACCCCAAAGGAAGTTATCCCCAAGCAGAGTAAGCCCGTTTTCAAAAAGCTAACCACCGAAATGAGTAAGAACAGGCATAAAGAGCTTTAATCATAGCCTTCCCCTTGTGCCCAAAAATCGAAAATTTCCTTGTCCTCTGCGGCTTGAGCATCGCAGAGAGCTTTTAGCCTGCTTGGAGGCATATCCTGCCATTTCATTTCGATCCTGCAATCTGGATTAGTCGCTCCTTGGTTGGCCAGTAGATCTACAAGTTTATTGGCCTTCCTCCGAACATGGTTGAAGCTAACCGTTCGTAGACTCTAGAGATGTTTTTGGATTCTTTGGTACACTTGTATAAGTCTCCATTTTTTTGAGAACCTTTAAGGCGTTGTTCCATAACTGATTTTCTTAACTGCATTTATAGAAATCTCGAAGTCTGCTTCGATGAGAACATTTGAGCTGTGATTGAGTTTAAGAAGCTCTAGACATTGTTCCAAAGCCATTAACATAGCCATGTTGTTGGTGTCTTTGCCTAAATTACAATGGAAAGTAAAAATTATTTTTCCTTCTTCATCTCTTAACACACCTCCATAACCTACAGTCCTCGGGTTGCTTTTGAAGCCCCATCAATGTTTCATTTCAGATAACCTTTTGGTGGAGGATGCCAAAACTCCTTTTCCCTTTCCAACACTCTTTCTTTTTTGCTATGACCCTTGAGGATGATCTCATGCATTCCCAGCTGCTTGAGAGTACTCAATTCATGTGCAGTGGGAGGATTCGAGGGATAACTGTGCATAGTGGTGGAAACGGTCTACTTAATATGCTTTACGATCAATTCCATCAGGAAAAGAGGAGTAGTTTTTCATCCTTGAAAATTATTTTATTCCTCTCCTTCCAAACATTCCAGATAATGAAGCTGGGTGTCAAGGTCGAGACTAAATTAAGGATCTCATACTCTGAAAAGTTTTTTCTCCACTTGTTCAGGGTATTAATAATTCTTCCTTTGTCTTTGTCTGTCTATTGAAAAATGATGTTGAAAGAATCCCATAACCAGGTGGTATAGGTGCAGTTGTTGAGAATATGCTCCATTGTCTCCTCTTGAGCCTCACATAATTGGCATCTAGAAGGCCCCATAACCCCCCTCTTCTAAATGTTCTCCCAAGTTAATATTTTATTGTGATGAACTAACCACATAAATAGTTTGATCTTCATCCATCCTTGGTGGCTCCAAATTTTTTGCCAAGAATTAGCCAAAACGCAAGGATCTAGGTTAAGGGTAATTCTTTTTGCTTCTTTGATATTAAAGATTCCTTCTTTGTTTTGGACCCATCTTGACTGATCCTGCCCATCTGTAACCAAGATCTTCCTCTGTTCTAATATTTGCATGAGTTCTTATGTTTTTTATTTTATGGGGTCATCTCCTCTGCATTCTATTTTCCTCCATCTTCTCCATTTCTCAGTGTCATGAGGAAGATTCCATAAATCCCTAACTTTTAATAGTCCTTGGAAATCAGTTTCCTGCTTGATGCTCATAAAGTCCTCCCTTAACAACATTGGTTCTTGTTGCCATTTCTCTTCCCAGAAGAGAGCTTGTTCTCCTGCTCTGATTTCCCAAAAGTTGTTGTTTTGTACTAGGCTTCTGTTATCCCAGGCTTTATTCCAGATATGAGAGCCTTTTATGTTCCCTGACATTTTGATAAGTTCACTCGTTTTCCAGGAGCTTGCATGTTTTACTTTCTAGGTTTTAGCCCAATGCGCCTCTGGTTCTTTAACCCATCTCCACTAGAGTTTGGCTCCTAAAACACTACTTAGAATCTCCTGATCGTCTAAGCCTAGGCCTCCATGACTTGTGGGTTTACATATTTTATCCCAAGAAACAAGGGCCCATTTCTTTCTGGTTTCCTCCTTGCCCCAGAGAAAGTCTCTCTGAATGTTCCTGAATTGTCGTAAGATCCCTTTGGAAGCTAGCAGGGCTGATAAAAAGAAAATGGGGATAGATTGAAGAATTTCCTTCATCAAAATCATTCTGCCAACAAGGTTCAACACTCTAAAATTCCATCTTTTAATCTTGTCTTGCATCTTGTTGAGCACCGGTTCCCAAATACTTTTGTGCATTGGTTTATCCGTAAGGGGGATTCCCACATACTTTGAAGGGAGGACCTCCCTTTGGAAGCCCAAAATTCTGGAGATGTTCCTTTGAATAACAATGTTAGTGTTAAAGAAAAAAAAAATTATTTGGAGAGATTGACTTCCATACCTAAAGCCGAGGCAAAGTCATTTAAGATTTTTTTTGTACGCTGTAGCTTCCTTGACTATGGGGATACCCTACAACATGGTGTCATCCACAAATTGTTGATGAGTCAAGGCTTGGCCGTTCTCCATTAATTGTAGGCCCTTGATCTTTCCTGAGACTTTAGCATGTTTAATGGTTCGTCCCAATCCTTCCATCATGAGGATAAAGAGAAAGGGAGAGAGTGGATCTCCCTGCCTAAGGCCTCTGTAAGGAGTGAAGATCTCCAAGGGTGAGCCATTCACTAGAATTGAAAAGCTGGGTGAAGTAACCAAAGCCATAACCCATCTGATCCAGTCATGATCAAACCCAAAAGCAGAAAGGACCTTTTTGATATAAATCCAGTTCACCTTGTCATACGGTTTTGCAATGTCTAATTGCATTATCATACCGGCCTGATTTTTGCTAATGAGAGAATGAACAACCTCGTGGGCTTGAATAATATTATCCAGGCTTTGCCTTCCTTCCACATAACCAGACTGTTCCCCAGAAATCAAAGAAGGAAGAAGAGGTTTGAGTCTGTTGGACAAGATCTTGGAAATAATTTTCTAAACAACATTGCACAAAGCAATGGGCCTGAACTTATCAGGAGTCAGGGCTGAGTCCTGTTTGGGGATCAGGGAGACGAAGGAGGTGTTGAGGGATTTCAGAGTGGATCTGCTTCTTCTGGAATCCTCTATCACATCCAAAATATCTTGTTTGACAACATTCCAGCAAGCTTTGAAAAAGTCAACATTAAAAACATCTGGACCTGGGGCTTTGCCATTCTGCATATCTTTGATCACCGTACTAACCTCTGCTTCGGTTATTGGTTTTCTCAGGTTAAGTTATCTTCCCTAGACACCATCTTGGGAATATTCTTTATAATTTCCTTAATGTGTTGGTCTCTGTCTAGATTATTTTCATTTGTGATGCCTCTGAAATGTTGAACCATCACAGCTTCAATATTCTTGTGAGAGGTCTGAAGCTCCCCATCTTCATTCAAAATTGAGGAGATTTTATTGTGCGTTCTATTTGATATGGTGGAACGGTGTAAAAATTGAGTGTTTTTCTCACCTTCTTTGAGCCATTGAACTCTTGACTTTTGTCTCCAAAATATTTCCTCCTGTTTTCATAAATTCTCCCAATCAAGGTTGTGTTTTTCAGCTTGCTCACTTTTGGTTTTATCAAAACCATCTGTGATCATAGCTTGATTTAGTTCCTGCATTTTGATCTCAACTGATTTTTTGTTTACCAAAATGTTACCAAATTCCTTCTTGTTCCATTCTTTGAGTTTGATTTTTATGTTCTTTAGTCTTTTATGGAGGAGGAGCTTTTTGGAGCCCTGAACCTGTAGATATTTGGACCACCATTTCTCAATGTTGTTGATGAAATCTGGGTGGGAGAGCCAGATATTCTCAAATTAGAAGGGTCTATTCCTGGGAGCATCAATTCCCTTGATTTCTAATTGAATCGGCCAGTGATCAGAGCCTCCAAATGGGAGAACACTTGCAGATATTTCTGTATTTTTGAGCATCAGCTTCTCGAAGATCAAAAATCTGTCTAACTGGAGGCAACCTGAGGATTACCTCATCTTTTGTTGTTCCAATTAAAAATACTGGTATGCATTTCAAAGTCAACCATTTTCATGTTTTCTGTGAAAGAATTGAATCTTGATGAATCTCTACTGAGGATTCTAGTGCCTCCTTTTTTTTCCGAAAGAGATTTAATCATGTTGAAGTCTTCTCCATTGACCCAAGGGATTTCTTTATGTCTGCTTCTAAGATCTACCAGGGAGTTCAGAAATCTAAGTTTCTCATCTATTCTCTGAGGACCATAGACATTCGTAACCAGGAAGGTCTCTGACATCCCCATTGGTTGAATGATAGCTGATAAGTAATTTCTCGTTGCCTCCGCATCTACAATGCTGACTTTTTGGGGGTTCCAAAGAGTGAGAATGCCTCTCACTGTGTTCTCTGCTTTGACTTCTAGAACTCAAATTTACTGAGCCATTTGTTATGGATTTGTTTTATTTTCTGAATGGAGCATTTTGTTTCTTGAATGAAGATTATGTCCAACATTGCTAGTTTCATTATGTTACTTAGCATTCTTTGTTTTCTTTTACTACTTAAACCTCTGATATTCCAGGATATGAACCTCATAATTAAAGATTTGTAAAGGAGTAACTGGTTAGATCTTTCATCTTAGCCGAATCTATCATTAGATTTCCGCACTCCATCAAGAGCTCATTTTGGTTTTTTCTGCCTCTCTTCTTTCCTGGATTTCTGGTGGCTAATCCTAGATTTAGTTTCATTGTTTTCACCCCTCTGAACTCCTGTTTGTGGATGTTTTTACCTTTCTCTAGTCCTCGTTCTTGATTTTTCCATAAAAACAACTCCTGTATTCCGTTGCATTCTTCTTGAGGTAGATAATCTATTCCTCCTTTGGTTCCTTGCATCAGGAATCCTTCTAGATCCAAGTTTTCCTTGTCGAGTATTTCTTGTAGTTCGTGATCTTCCAGATCTGTTTCAATTTGGGTCATTTCCTGGTCCATTTCCATTTTTGTTTCACTTCTCATGGCTTCTTTTTGGGAGTCAATGTTCGAAGAATGATTTGTGTCCTCTTTTTTTTCTTTTTCTTTAGCATCTTCCTCCTGATATTGATTCCCTTTTGTGGTTTCTTCAGGCTCTTCTAACACTTGAAACTTATTCTGAATACCATTTTTCCCCTCAATATGTTGTTGCTTTGATCCTTTTTTTCCTCCCCTTCCTCTACTAGCCACTTTCTAAAAGCTTTCAGTTTCCTTCGTTGGATTAAGTTTTTCTTTGTTATCTTCTTTGCTGAAAGGGCAATCTCTTAAAAAATGCCCATGTTCGTGGCATCTTCGGCATCTGAAGGGGATATGTTCGTAGTCTATCGTCTGCACCCACTCCTCATCAAAAACTTCCAAGATAACTTCATCTGGAAGTGCTCCTAATAGATCAATTTCCACACAGTTCCTAGCAAAGGAGGTATATTTTCCCCTTCTTGTGGCTTCAGTAGCTTTGACATAGCGTCCTAGTTTATTGCCAATGGCTGCCAACGATTCAGTTTGTCAATAATCTAGAGGTAGAGAGTAGAGCCTTACCCACACAGGAACTAAAGAGAAAGTCTCCCTCTTTGGGACAAAGTTCATTCTCCAAGGTCTCATATAGAGACCTGCAGCAAAAAAATAGGGTCCTCCTTCGAATATTTTGTCTTTATCTTCGATGTTAGAGAACACTACTATGAAGAATCCTTTTGACCCAAGATGTGGGTCAATGCTTCCTTTGAGCTTCTAATGATACTTGATCCACATCTGTAATGCCTTTTCAGTGGGCCATAGTCCCATGAATTTACAGATAATGGCGTAGGTTCCCATATGTTCCCTGTGCTCCTGCAGAGCAGGATCATTTAATATTACTCGAGGGGTGATTTCTACTTTTGGTTTGCAAGGTCCTTTTTTTTTTGTCTCTTGAACCTAGACTTTTGTCTTCTTCCTCTTTGTCCTTTGTGCTGCTATTTTCTTTTGTTCTGGTCCCATCTGTTTCCTTTTCATTGTCCCTGTTTTTGTAGTTCAAACCGCCTTTACTATTTCCAGTTGGTGATTTACTTCTGCTGGCCACTACATCTTTGTAGGAGGGAGTCGAGCTCCCTCTATTGCCACTCTCCATTAGAATCGAACTCTACTCGCTATGGTAACCCTAGTCGTTGTGTTTCTCCCGCTCGGTTCCCCTTTCCAAAAATCAAATGGTGGCTAAGGTTGTTATCCTGTTTGTTCTTTCTTGTTACCACACGAATAATCTATTATTATTATTATTTCAGACAATGAATATTATTCAAAATTTTCCTTTTACGAAACAAATATATAAAAAATTAGTTTTATTTACTTTTTCATTTTTTTAATAAATATTCAAAAGTTTATTTTGAGATAATCAATAAGTTAGGTTTTTTTTTTCTTAAACCTATCTAATTTTGAGTTAACTAATAATATTTCAATTTTTCTTTAACCTAATAGGTACTATTCTTATTGAAAGAATTCATATCATGTTTTTTAGCAAATAATATTTTTTTTTTTTTGTTTTTGCCTTGAAAAGTATGTAAAAATACTATGGCCAAATTACATGATGGCTTTACAAATTTATTTGACTTGGGAATGTTAGTCATTCAAATTGAGAGCAACACAACACTCTAAGCTAGACATTTAAGTTCGTATTCATAATTGTAATTTTTTAGTTTTAAGAGCATTGGGAATTAGAATTTTGTAAATATAAACAATTTTGATAATTATTCCATTACAATTTTGAGAATTCTTTTAAGGAATTAATCAGTTTTATTCAGAATATTGTATATATAACAAAATAGCTCGAATGGTTAGATCAATCAATAAAACCATCTCCATAAGCAATTTTTCTCATGGCAGACCATGGGTCAAATTCTTCAACCCCCTAGGTTACCATCCACTTTTGAGATTGGCATTTGAGCTACCTTCCATCCAAATATTTTGAGGAATAGGAGGGGATCCCTTAAGATTTTTATTGGAAAAAAATCCCTAAGGGTAGCTCAATCAATTGAACTATTCATCTAATGTGTATTACTAATGGGTAGGACATATGTTAAAATTTGATTAAGTCCCTCTACAATGTTGACCACTATTATGAATGATAATTGAGTCATTGTCCATCTATATAGTCAAGAAGAGGATGAGACACCTTGAGGTTTCCTTATAAAAGAGTCAATAAGATTGGCTCAATCAACTAAAATATTCACCCATTGAATGTTAATGATTGGCTAAACTATTCACCCAATGAATGCTAATGATTGGTATGCCATAAGATCAAATCTAGTAAAGTCCCTTTAGCTTCTCGAGCACTTTTATAGTTGGTGTTTGATATGTTGACCATATTGATATTTGAGGAACCTAGAGGGTGGGTGGTGGATCCCACAATGTTTTCCTTTGAATATGTAACAACAACAATAAAATAATAAATCAATTGAATCATCTACCTAAGGCATGCTACTAGTAGGAATGTCATTTCTTCAAAATAAAGCTTGCCACAAGGCCTTTGGTTATAGTCTAATTAATGTTCAAATTTACCAAAGACTTATTGGGTTACTAATAACTCTTATGGTTGGTGCTTAAACAACTCCATGTCTAGATATTTCAGGAATATTTGGGGTCAGTTGGGGAGGGAGGGATGTGGTGGGATCCTACAAACTTGGCCATTTTCATGAATAAGTTGCATGAGAGATAAGGAAATGATGGATTGGACCCCACCACACTGCGACCCACCTATTCATGATCCAACCATTAATAGATAAGATGAAATTCTTGATGATATACTCCACGAAGACATGCAATTTATAAATGGTTCCCCTCCATGATTATATTTCTTGTGGTCATTTAAACATTTATTAAGTTATTATTTCTCAAAACAACCACTTTTCCTTTGAATAATAGTTTCATTATGTTTCGAATAAACTCATGGCCTATGGAATTTTAAAATTTTGGATATATCCTTCGAAGAGTTACTTGATGTTTGATTGTTTTTTTAATGATGGTTCGTACAGGTGGTTCATTAAAAAAATATATATACACATGTTTTATATTAATAGTAGGAAGAAAAAAACAATTTTAAGGAAAAAAAATTACAAGATCACATAAAATAATAACTTGTTTGGTATATTTAATAAGCTAAACTTTCATATACATATTTTTGATATATTTAATAAGCTAAACTTTTATATACATATTTTTTATTTCATTGATATTTCCATATGTGAATTGTAATTTCAAAACAAGTTATCTAATTGATTTCATTTATGCCGATCAAGAATTTTAGAAAACACATATTGATATTATGTATGCAAAATTAATATGCCTCTATTGAGATTATCATGATTAAAATATCTATAAAAAGTTTTTAATTTTGAATTTCCATAACATTCACTAATGTGATGTTTAATTTTTAGTGTCATTTTTTCTTAATTTAAGATTGGATTGAGAGATTGAGAGATGAACAAAAAAAAATGAAAAAGTTACTATTATCTTGTTACATTTGTTGTTCTTGGTACGGCTCAAAAATATGTTATATATTTTATAATAAAAATTGTAAATATGTTATATCATTTATAATAAAAAATGTAAATAAAAATTATATTCTATATAAAATATAAAGATAAATTGACAAAGTCTTGTTACTTTAGTCATTTATACTAAAATTGTAAATGTAAAGATATACTCTATGTAAATTATAAAGATAGATTAAGAGAAGGTCCGTACTTAACAACAAACTAGACTCTCATTTCTTTTAAGAAGAAGTTTTATTTAAAGAGTAAAAATAAAGCAAAGTCCATCAATGTTCTTGGGACCAATTTATATGTTCTCAGAAACAATGTCAAAATAAGGTAACAAGATGGAGTAAATTTGGGATGACAACGCATTTTGAAGTTTTTGCTAAAAAAAGTTCCATCCAATTCTACGAAAGTTTCGTATAAATTGATATTACTGACTCTCCGTGCAATGAAAAAAAAGTGTAAAGGACCCACATTTGATGTATCTCTTGACTGTAAATATTTATTAAAAAACATATATTGTAAAATCGTTTTTCTATTTGAAAATTAAGAAATTACAACCTTGAGATGATGCTCGGAAAGAAAAAATCATAAATTTTGTAGATATGAAAATCCAAGTTGAGAATTTGTGATAAATTTAGGGCATCAAATTCCACTATTCCGAGACACTATCGATATGATCCTAGATTGGATTCCCCTTGATCCACACGTGGAATGCTTGAATATCCACAATTCTTTTGATAAGAATAAGTATATGCTTGAATTTCCACAATTCCTTTGATAAGAATAAGTATTCCCTTTAAAGAAACATCATCCATCACCATGGTGATCAAAATCAAACTACTAAACACGATTTGCAACGCAACAAATTTCAAAGGCTGCAATTGTTTCATACAGCTTCACACTCTGGGATAAACATTATGATATAACACATTAATATGGCATTCACTATAAGCGAGAGAGGTCTGATCCGATAGGGAAGTTGCATGTGGGTAATTGTGACTCATTTTGAATTTGTCAAAAGAAGGTTTCTCTTCCATTCTACACGTTTTGTTTTACAAAAGTTCTATTCATATCCTTTATGGTTTGGATGTCAAGAATGGTTATTGACACTTTCAACATGGTTAAGTTTACCAATAAAGAGAAGAAATTGTTACCAGGAACGTGTTGTGCTTTTTGTTTTTTTTTAAACCATGATGAATCTAGTGATTTGGTAAGGTGAAAGATTAAATTTATGCGGCTTAAAATAGATTAAAAATTATTTAGTCAAAAGCGAACTTGACAACAAATTGTTATTAGGTTAGGTTTTGGTTTTTTTCTTTTTTTTTTTTTCCTTTTTACTATGTTGAATTGATAAATTGTTAAAGTAACTTGGCTGAATAAATTGTTATGAGGGTCATGTTTTGTGTTGTTTCTTTACCATGGTGAATCGATAACTTGTTAGAGTAATCTCGGTGACGCTGAATATCAGATCAAGTGGAGGGGGTAACATCCCATTGTTCCAACCACTAAATTATCCCACGAGGAGATGATGGTCATGCTTTGTTAGCTCTTTAATGATGGACACCCTATGTTCTTGCATTATCTTTTAATGATGGATGCCTTGTGTTAAATCTTAGACGGTAAAGATTTGTAGTCCATCTAGTATGGTCTAATATGGTTACATTAAATTACCATTGGAATTTTGGAATCAAGTCATTTTGTAGTAATTAAGTAAGTTGGAGATATTTATGAGTTTTGAGAAGGATTTATATAAGTTAGCTTTAAAAATTGTGAATATACTAGTTGAACTAGATTACTGTTAGGTCTTCTAGATTGTATAAGAGTAAAGGTGAGTAATCTTATCTTTCTCCAAACTTCTAGGTTACAAGGTTATTTTATTCATTGCAATTTATATCATCATTATGGTCACATCAAGAAGGAATCCTCTTTTAGAAAAACACACACAAGTGAATGGTTTGTAAAAGGAAGGGTATTGAATTTGGTAACATGGATAAGCTCTATACATAGTCAAGTGTATTTGTAATGTTAGTGGTGCACAGGTTTAGGTCATTTGTGATGTTATTGTGCAAATATTAGAAAAATGTATGCTAACCACTAATAGAATTCTCTTCCCTTCAAATACCACACTTATCTCAGAGGTCACACTATTGAAAGTCATAAATCATTTAGAAGAGATCAGTAGAGGCACCCATGGACATTGCCTTTGTTCCAAGATATGAATGTTGAATTTTCTCACCATTAGCTCCCTCTTTCACCCATCAATTTAAGTTGTAATATGAATGTAGTCATAGATGCATGAGTGAATTTTGGCATTATGGATAAAAATGTGAAGTTGTCAATTGTTCACCAACACATCACAAAATCTAAGGGAGATATATGCTTAGGTAAGAAACCCCACATGTATAAAATTATTTTACCAATGTTATCATTTTCGGATATGCCTAGGAGGAGTTATGGTCAATTATATTAACATAAATATAGGTTAGAGAATGACATGAGGATTGTTTCTAGATTAGCGTGAGGTAAAAAAATGGCTAGGCCTCTAAGTAAATGTTTGTAGTGAACAAACATATTTATGCGATCACATGCATCATGACCACAGGGATAGAAGCTCATCTAAGGGTATGCACACTACTAAAGAAAAAAAAAAAAGAGTTGTATCTAAACTGCCAACATGGATCGAAATATTTTTCCCTTTCTCTTTAATTAACAAATATTAAAAATTGTTTTTCTTACTTTTTTGTTAATTTGAAAATTATGCAAAATTTTTATGGCTAGGTTACAATATGGTTTTAAAATTTTCATTTAAGTGGATAATTTTTTCGCCTTGAAAAATATGTAAAAATACTATGGCCAAATTACATTATGGCTTTAGAAATTTCTTTGACTTGGGAATGATAGTCATTCAAATTTAGAGCAACACAACACTCTAAGCTAGGCATTTAAGTTTGTATTCAGAATTGTAATTTTTTAAGTTTAGGAGCATTGGGAATTAGAATTTTGTAAATATAAACAATTTTGATAATTATTCCATTACAAATTATAATTTGAAATCTAAGAGAATTAAAAATATTAATTATAATTGTTTTTTTGAGGTGGAATGGTTAATATAATTGAAAGGTTTAAAAAATTAAGAAAGAATCTTCCATTGATTAAACAATTTATTTAAAGAAATCAAGTAATTGCATTGAATTTAAACATTGCAATGGCTTATACATATCAATATTGGTAACGAAATACATTTTATTATCTCTGCAATTCCAGGGTATAATATATTGGTAATGTATAGACACTAAATGAACTTGAGGGTATAATATATTGGTAATGTATAGACACTAAATGAACTTGAGTGTTGATAAAAGATTAAATAATTAATATTGAAAGTTAACATTATAAAACAAATATAATTTATTTTTTTAATTCTATCGATTCCGGTTATGATTGATGCAATGAATTAGGGTCTTATTTGGTCATCATAATTTTCACCACCACTGTCAAATTATTTTCCTTTGTTGTCATACTTGTACTTATCATGCTATGTGTCATACAAGTACATGTCATACTAGTATAGAGAATAATCCATTCAAACAATCCATCCCAAACCTCCACCCTTGTCGATATGGCCATGACATTTTCTAATAGCAACAAAGGAGTCTGAACTAGTTATGTGGTGCCCTTGCTCAAATTCAATACCTTTCACAAGAAAAGGAAGCTTATGGGGACCAAACAAGGCATCCAAAGCCATTGAAGACTCCTCGTCGTTGCTTGTAATGCTCGACGCCAGATAATCAAAATGTTGATACCTTTTAACTGCCTTTGCTAAAATCAAACTTTTCTTCTTTCGTTGGTCAATACCAAACTCGTTAGCTGGACTTTTATAATTGTAGCTATCGACACAGTGATCCAAATATATTGTCTAGCAAGATTCAGAGATCTCACTAGCCCTAGTGTCTGAGTCTTCAACTTTCAAATATTGGAATGGACCAACGTCTCAGCTCTTCACATGTTGGATACATGAACGGTCTCTATAAAATTTCTTTCGTGTTGTTACATGAATGGTCAAATTATGTCATTTCTCACTTTCAATTTCTATAAATTCCCTTAGTTTGAGAAAGCTCAAAATACAGAAAATTCATGGGTTGCTATAGTCAATACAATACATGCACATCTGTCAACTTATTTCTCCAGACCCTCATTATTGATTCCCTAATATGTTTTTATAGGAGGTGGGACATCTGTCAACCTATTTATCCAAATCCTCATTATTAATTCACTAATAATTTTTCTAAGAAATGGCAAAACTTGTTAGAATGTGAAAAAGTAGTCATTAATAGTTTTTATTAATTGACTGCTATAAATAATATATTTTTGCTAAAATCTAAAATTTAGATCTCATTATAATATATTTTTGCTAAAATCTAAAAGGAAATGTCAATTATCATTATCATTTTTTAAATTGCATCCTATGCTTTTAATTTTTTAAAAGTAATTTTTCAAAATATATATATATATATATATATATATAATCAATTTCAATAACGCCATATACCTTCGTTAATAACATTTATTACTACTGCGTATAATTGAAATGTAACTATCATTTTTAAACGAAAAAAGAACACAGAATTTTGTACAATATGGAAATTAAGGCAGATATTTTAGGATATGCGACATGAGAAATGGTTAAAAAAGTAGAATATATGTGAAAGCACAAAATTTTTCACATTATGGTAAGGTGAATGTCTGTGAAAACAAAAAAAGTATCGTACATTACAGCAAGGTGAAGTAAATGTTGTAGACTATAGCGCTTGTATACAAAGGTAAAAATGATGATCTTCAAATCAGATTACGTAACCATATAATATCTATGACTATCTCTCATTGTATGAGAGGACAATTTTTGATAAGCATTAACTTTGTTGTTCTTCCTGTATATCTATGGAGACCTCTCGTTTAATAATCAAATAGTTTTAATTTTACATTCACAATATATACTTGTCCAAACCTTGGTTAGCTTTATGTTTTTAATCTGAGGATGTAGTATATTCTTTTTTGGTCATTAATATTCACTTTTCAATTTTATATTTAATGCACATCAAATTGACATTTCAGTTTATTTATGAAACGATGTTCGGCTCACTACTATAAATTTTCTTACATATTTTATTATATAATTTAAATTAACAAAATAAATGATATATTAAACTATCATGATATATAGAAATACTTTAGTTAATATTGTGGTTAAACTTCACATTTATGTTTTATTTTAATTAATTAATTTTTTTGTATTGAAATTATTAAGATAAAATTATTATTTTAAAATGGAAAAATTTATTTTGGTAAAAAAAAACTACTTTTAAATAAAATATAATGTTGAATTTGATTAAATTTTGTTTTAACTTTTTTAATAATTTTAAATATTTTAGAAATTAATTACAATTTTAATTTACTAAATTATTAAATTTCAATAATAGTAGTAATAATATATTTTATTTTATTTTAAATCATAAAATCATCACTTCTAAGACAAAGTATATAAAAAGAAAGATATCACAATTTATGTTGAGTATAGGTTTAGTAACATTCACATTAACCCTACTATAAAGTATTCATAAGTTATAAGATGGACAAATTCATTCTTCCATATATATGGTACCACCAAGACATAAGTACTTTGGGCAACTTTATCTAAATAATAGATTACATTTTAAGCCTCTTATCATTTCAAACAAGAAAGTATGACCCCATTAGCATTGATTGTCCCAACTATAAGGTATGCTTATGTTGCAAGTATGATAACTTCGTGTACATGACATATAACCCTATGCCAAATTAGACACATAAGTAAAGTGTGACCTTGGAAAAAGATTTCACTTAAACAACAATTTTCGTTAACAATCCAACCACAAACAATAATTAACCAAGGAGATTTAGTGGCCCATGGGGGAACAAAATCCAAAAGATTCCAGATGAATTCAAAAGTCCCATGTTATGTTAGAACACGGGTCTAACAGAACTAAACTAACTTAAACATGGAGTGTGTCTTAGAGGCCAACGTGATTAACATACACCTCCCCCAATATGTGGTCTCCCTATATAGGTATGGTCTTGGATCAATTTCCTAAGTGCCTGATTGGGTACATGCAAGTTTTAAATGCATTATTTTACTACTTTGATTCTCAATGTACCTCAATTCAATGTATGCATATTACTCCATTTATGGTTGACTCTCAAAGCACCTCAGTTTAGTGTATTTTTTATTGAAGTACATTAATTAAGAAAGAATTAGGATTTGATTCTTAAAGCACCCATGGAAATCTTAATAAGATCTATTAATTATTGTTTATCCTTAGATCTTACCACTAAGAGGGCTCTAGTGTTTTTCCTATTCAAGTAAGCAATTTTTTTCCTTTGAATAGAAAACCTTAATGTAGTGATAGACAAACAAAACTCTGCAACAAAATACAACATATTTGTAATTCATAATCTAAATCTAATTTTAATTATCATTGTACAACAAATTATAAAGTTAAAAAACTTTAGTTAATTTTACATAAATATATAATAAAAACATTTAAAAAATTCTAAATATAAGTAGTCTCTCTACAACTATTACTTCTATTTCCGTGAGATATATTATGGTGATATTCCAATATTTATTTATTTTTATTTTTTTAAATAAAAACCAATCGTATTATCATTAAAGTAAATTATACAATTAATCAATGTATAATTAATTTTTATTGCTTGAAATTTATTGTAAAAAAAATAACTACTTTGATTCAAGATTTTTAAACAATTATTGATTCACGTTTTTTAAGCAATTATTGATTAAGTTTTATTAATTTTTATAATTATATAAATTAAATTATAAATAAATATGGAAAATAATTTGATGAGTGTATTCTTACATTATAACTAACATTTCATGTTCCAACTTAGATATTTTTGTGAGTGTGGAAGACACTTGGTTTTACCACATTACAAGTATGAAAATGTTTCAATTTAACATCATAATTTTGCATTATGATTTTTATACTTCCAAAACTTTGTGATTTTGTAAAATGATTTGGTCACGAGAATATTAGCTATGAAACAACTAACTTAAAACAGATGATTAATTGAAGGTTAATACAATCAAATTCAACGTGCCCATAAAATTAAAAACTAAGGTTTATGCTTTGCCCAATATTATTATTACATCTCTCTCAATCACCCTTAATGAAAGTTTCTTTTTTTACTCTAATTTAACTATATTTAAACTAAGTGAGAATATATACAATGTAGCCCTTATTCAAATATAATTCATACTTTTCAAAATTCAATAATTATACAACTTTATTTATATTTCGAAAAGTACAAAGCTTTACTTCGAAGCCAATTTTCTAGATTCCATTCGAGTTCGCTGAAATCTCTTTTTCCCGCATGATAGAAATTGTGAGCATATATCTTTCATTATGTAAAACCTGTTTCTTCAAAAATAATGTCACTCACGATGGTTGTTACTCATTTTGAATTAATTGGCACTTTTTTTCTACACATTTTGTTTAAGAATAATTTTATTCACTTCCTTCATGGTTAAGTTTTCGAATATTTTTAATGTGCACGGTTCATTTTGTTTCGTGTCTGATTTGGTGATATATATTTTATTTGAAACTTTTGGTGGGATATTATAACTAGTAATTGCATCACATATTACAAAGGAAACACCATAAGGCATAAATTCAAGAAGCATTGTGACATATAAATAATCATTGAAGATAAATATTAGTAAACAAAATGCGTTTCAAAAGTAGAAGAGAAAGAGAAAATACTTACATTATGCCAAATAGATCGATTCTATAACTTTTCCAACATAGATTGACTCTTAATCTTGAAAGATGGTCTTTCAAGTTCCAATAGCAAATATTTGATAGATTTTGAAAAAATATAGGTAGTAGAATCAGATAAGATAAATAAAATAATATTAATTCATGAACAATATGATGCCTATCTTTCCAAATCTAAATTTGCATCACAACGTCACAAATTTCAGACATTATCACATATTAGATGAAAATGAGCGAGACATCAACTCTCAATTATTCATAAATTTTGGTGTAAAATTTGCAACTTTGACGGGAAAATCTAGTGCAGTGTGGTTCATGATGTTCAATGTCTCCAATGTTTCCTCAGAGAATATTATCTCTGAAATTGTAAAGAAACATTTTGAATTGCACTGACACTAGTAATAGACTATTTTAGTATTTTGAGTTTCCCCCTTAACAGTACAAGGTTTACATCTCATGGTGGCCAAAATTCTATTATGTATTAGAACTTCTTGTATATACCATTGATTTATATTGACAATCACAACAAACCATTATAACAATTTACATGGTGACGGGCCCTCTACATGGTTGAAGACATTGATTATTCACACAATCCAATGTACCACCAACCACTTATAACCAACTCAAAACTACCCAATAAAAAAAACAATAACAATGAACTATCCCTAATGCCAAGTGAAGTAATACAATGTGTAAAATATGAATTAGAAACAATAATAATAATAATAAACAGAACAAAACAAAACAAAAACTTCAAAACTTGTAAAATGTGAATTAGAGACGACAACAACATAAAAAAACTATGCTATTGATCACCTTGGCACATAAAACTTGAATGAACCAATTTGTCTAAAAAAACACACAAATATTGTTAAAACAATAAACTCTCATTTACAAATCAAATAGTAATATTTCACTTTTCTTCTTTATTTTTCCCACAGATTTCAGCCATAATCAGCTGACCAACACTCTTCTTTGTTGAATCCATAGACTTCAGCTTTCAACCACATAGCACAACTGAACTAAAAAATAATTCTAGACATTTGTCCTTGATTTAAGCGCATCAATAACACTCCTATAGCATTGGAACTCAGAAACTATATTAGCTATTGGATTTGAAGCTCAAATTTGAATCTATCCTAGCCCCTTCGTTATATAAGAATGGGCAGATTCCAAACTCGGATTTGAAAGTCATCTACGCTCCTCCCAATCATTGGCTGTAACGTTACGTGATAAAAAAAATGATGCTTGCATTTGCGTGCTGATAAAATTCGTCATTCCATGGAGAAAGTCAACTAATTTCACATTTTGAATGTTGTGTCTTCATATTTTTGCATTGTTATTACCGCTAAATAAATAACCAACGACTAAGTCGATTTGTTTAGTTTAGTTAGATGGTTGTTGACAGATCATTTATTTCTTTTCTCTGGTACAACTTGTTTTAATTAATTGATAAAACTTAGACAGCCGGAAGGACACCGCTGTTGCGGATTGCTCTAACTTTTCAACTAGTCAAGATTTATAAATATACGATATAAAGTTATACTACCAATTGTTCTAAAAAGTACAGAGAGAAGTCAAGATTTATAAATATACCATATAGAGTTATACTAGCAATTGTTTTAAAAGGTACAAAGAGAGACTGATAAGATTATTAAATTGGAATTGCTAAATTTTTCTAGAAGAGTTAGTTGGTTTGTGGAAAACCTTGTTTTCTTGCACTGGATCATTGTGCAATTACTTTTCAGGAACACATTGAATGTCTTATTTCATTTTAGAGTAAGTTAATTGCCCAAAATCAAGAGGTTAAGTTAATTACCCAAAATCAAGAAACCTCTATAGATGGCCAAGCATATACGAAGAATACATCTCATTTATATGCAATACCAAATCCATCTTTTCTTTTCTCTGAGTAAAATTTCAAAAGCATGAACACATGCCATTTCATATACACAATAAACCCAACTTCTGAAATTTCAATGCTTGGATGCATTCCATTCAAAAAAATATCAAAAAAAGAAAAAAGAAAAACATAAAACATATAACAACTCCTGCTTTCAAATGCTCATGTTGCTTTGATGAAGAACTTTACTCACCTCCACATGCATGTTTCTCATGATATCATTTGCAGTAGTGCTTTTGCTTCGAATCTCTTTAACCTCCACATGCTTGTTTCTTATGATATCATTTGCACTAGTGCTTCTGCTTCAAATCTCTTTAACAAGATAAGGTGTCATGTCCCCAGTTCAAGCATTTCACATTAGAAGATGTTTATCCATTATTAATATTCACATTAGAAGATGTTTGTCTATGATTATTAATACAAAACATGCAGGTCCACACAAAGAACCTAAAACTATTACATCATTTCACATTAAATGATGTTTGTCTATGCTTAATAGTACAAAACAGGCAGATCATACCAAGAACCTAAGACTATTACATCCTTCATTAAAAAGGGTAGATCTTTTAAAATCAACAAAATTTGGTAAAAATTTGCCCAGGTAAGGGGGAAATGATCCAAATTTGTAATTAGATTTTTTATGTTTAACTTTTGTTCTTTTAGTCTAATGCTTTGTGCTTTTTTGATAAACATCGTGTTACTGATACAAAATTAGAAAGCAAATGATGTTAGGTGCATGACATAAATTAAAAGAGCTTTCAGGCGCATTACAGAAATTAAAAGAGCCTTAGAATTTCGTAAGTTTTCCTTTCTGTCAGAACCTTTACCCTTCACCAAACAAATATTTATGGGAATTGGGGAGGGAGTAGCCTGCCTTCAAAAAATTATCTTCAGCTGTTTCTTGATGATAGAAAACTGTGGGTATTGCAACAAAGACGACTGATCTGCCACTATTGTTGAGCAGTGAAAGCTATAACTGGGGCATAAAGAATTCTGATGTCATCCAGCTCAGCTTTGTTATTGCATTGTGGAAACTACACATTTACAAAAATAGAAAATTGAAAATTACAATCCCCAAGATTTGGTTGCAACAAAAACATAGAAACTTAATTTTTTGAAAAACTTCATAGCGTTACCAGTTCATTTAACATCAAGACCATGGAAATCAACAATTACGAGGTTGAATAATCTTACCTTGCCAATGTTATTCTCATGTAGCTGAAGCCACTTTCTAATACAAGACATGCCAAACATGTGTCCACAAGCAAGGGAGCTGCATTTTCATTTTTCAATTGTCAGTCTTTGGATATTTGAAAGCTCTTATAAAATGAATAAAACATTTTGATGCAAGGAAAAAATAATTTATATGATTTCTAATAACAAGACATAAACATCAAACAAACAGAAGACTACTAGTACGGACAGAAGCTGGTCGCTTCACTCTTGAAGAAACAACTTAGGAAAGAGAGAATTGGGACAATCAGTCATGGAAAACAAAATCGACAGTGAACTCCATCCCTAAAGAGTTCTATGCAAAGGTTTACTCTCACATGATTATTTGTTGCAACTAATATGATACTGAGATTTTGTGATGAACTCTTCCCTCAAGAGTTCTATGCAAAGGTTTACTCTCACATGATTATTTGTTGCAACTAATGTGATACTGAGATTTTGTGATGAACTCTAACGTAACTTCACCACAATAGGCTGTGTGACCAGAAAATCTGAGCCTTGCTTTGCAGGAATCTTCCTTTCAATGTAAAAAGCATTTGCAACATAATGATTTTTTGATAATAGGAAGCTATTTTCAATTTTAAAAAGGACAAGATTATTTAGGCTGCTCTATTGGAGATTATGGTGTTTCAGAATTGTAATGGTTGACAAACTAGACATGAAAAGGATAATCTCTATTTTCATTTCTTTTGAGATACACATCAAATTATAAAGAACACAGATGTAAATTTCTTACAAGTTGAAAGCTTATACCTCCTGCAACACTCTCTATGTTTTTATGACAATTTGTGGCTTCTACACATAACCAACTTATACCAACGTTTCAGTGATTTTCTTTCCCAAAAGCATTAGAAGTACTGATTTCACTCATTATCAAGATTATATGTCGTATACATTATTTTAATGATTAAAAGTAGTGTTCAAGTCTTTGAATGTCAAACAAAACATTGCTTGACTTTGCTAATAGTTTTGAGTCTTGACACAACAAAAAGTAGAATGGCCTTTCTCAGTGGCATTATTGCACATACCATATACGGTGATCCCCTGCAGTTGTCCACTCCTCCATACAAATAGAACAATGCAGAGCCTCAGCATCACTTGTAAGAAGTAAATGACTTCAATCACTTGTGCTCTCATCTCCACTCATATGAGAACTTTTTCCCTTGTTACTGATTTGTTGACAAGGTTCCACTGTTGACTGTTGAGCCTCTGGACTAATTACCAACATACACTGATCAGTTTTTAACTGACGTTTTACTTTCCATTGCTGCCTCAATTCTTTAATCAGCCTTTGTTCTCCAAACATAGAGTTTTCTTCTTGTTTCAGTTCAGGAATAGTTGTCAAAGTAGAACGAACTTAAGCCGTTTCTTTCTCAGCTTCCATCTTTGACAAATATTTTTCTCTCTCTCTTTCTTCTCAAAGCTTCCTAACTTTTCTTGCAGAACTTGGACAGTTCCCCGCAAACAACAAATAATGTTTTCTCTCTGTTTTATTGCTAAGTTCTTCTCCAGTTTCACCTGTTTCAAAGCCCTACCCCTTTCTACAAATGTTTTTGATATGTCAGCGTTTTTTTCTTCTGCCTTTTTCTTTTCTTCAGTTACTTTTCTCAAGGCATCTACCGCTTTTTGTAGATAGTCCTCCCTTTCTTGCAGCTTCTTTTCCAATTTTTCCTTCTCACAGGCCACGTTATGCAAATCAACCTTCGCCCGATTTAGTGCCCTCTCATATTTCATATTGTCATCACTCAGCTTAATCAGTTCCCTCATACAATTAATGTTGCTATAATTCTGTATATGATCATTGAAACCCAAGAATACCCTTGCTGACATTCCGTGATACATTTCAAAAATACCGAAGCTAGCAGAAGGTGGAACTGACTGCAAGAATGAGATGTTTGTTCTTGTAATGGGAAAATGTTGGCAGTATTACTAATCCCAAGGCATTGAGTATTAAATTGATGCAACTGAGAATTAGAAGTTTCAGTTACAGTGCTCGGAAACATATTCCAGTTGTTTACAATTCCATGACTCTGGTGGAATAACCCTGCCCTCTTCGAATTGAGACCGTTGCCAACTGAGTTCCGTCTCCAGGCGAAACGGAAAATTCTTTACAAATTCAGGAATACATGGCACCGATTCCAAACATTCCAAATAAGGCAAGAGATAGGTCTCTAGTTGCCCATGAGAAGCCTGCACATGATATTCGTAGGGAATGGGGCAAATGACATTTCCATCTTGATTTCTAGCCCTGGCCACATTTGAAGTATCAATTAAAAGCGTATTTGCACTACCATAGTCTCCCAGATCTTCCCACACTCTAGTCAAATTCTTATAACATCCATGAACTGCATTGCCCTGTCGATTGATTCTCGTTATGATACAGTCCTCAATGGAATAAGAAAGAATCCTACCATAACTACTACCTCCTAAAATGTTCTGCAGCACAAAATCATGCACCTCTCTAGGTTTCTCTGACCACAGAACCACCTTGAATGCAGAAAAACAAGGCCACAGAAATCTGCATGCCTGAGGGTGCACAAACACAATATAGGGGTCCACAACCAAATTACCATGGGCAAAAGGACCCTTACTTTTGTGAACAAAATGTGCCAGGACATACTCTATACTGATTACCAGCAACTTGTCATATTTCCTCACTCTTATTTCTTTCACCATCTTTCTCTGCTCCGACTCTGCCCGACCAGAGAATCTCCTTGACAGGCCTTTCGAATGCCTTGCATCTGATTCCCCACAACATGATCTCTTGAACGAAACTTGAGATTACTGTAATACTGCACCAAAAGTTCTCCATTACAAACTTCTCGGACAGAGGCTTCCCATCCTTTGCAGTCTGCAAGATTTTGTTCAACAGTTTCAGCACATTCCTCAGCTAACTCGACCTTGATCCTCTGCAAAATTGCCACTGCAGCTTCAGAATCCGAACCATTCATTCCCCCCTCCTTCCTCTCCACTTCCTCTTGCATTTGCCCTCTTTCATTACCCTCACTCCTCCCCTGCTCCAAATCGACCAATGCCAATGAAAACTTCTGCCATTTCTACCCATATCGATCTCCTTCTCCGCCTTCAATCTTCCCCTCCCCTTTCAAGTTCCCCGTCTTTAACAATTCAATATCCCGACCTTCACTGATTTCATTCAATCTCCTCTTCTTCAACAATTCCATACCCTGCAACCCATTGATTTCATTCCATTTTCTCTTTTTCAACAATTCACAATACCAATCCCCGTTTTCTGCAAACTGCTGCCACAAATCAGGTGCCTGCTCTCTAACCAGGAATGCAGTGACAACCCCATAGCGAACACCATTTTGGGTCCCCTTGTGTGAAAAATGAGAGCATTTCGGCGAACCACCTCAAAAAATTTCATCCTTTCAGAAATGTAGGAAGACCAGTTGGTGACATTTCCATTCATGCCTTGTTCAATTGCATCGAGAAATCCAGGGTTGCAATAAGAAACACTCGGCATTCCCGACAGATGCTCCATTACCAGAGAAGCCACTACAGGTCGCCGCCGTGTTTTTCTTCACGTTGCGTTTGAGGGCGGGCAGAACGGGGGCGATGTCGGTCAAGACCACGTCGAGGCCAAGCAGGGCCAGGCCCATTCCGGCGACGCCGCAGCCAGTCCCGAGTTCGATTCCGTGTTTGTTCTTGAATTGGAAGATTTGGGCGTATACGGGATTGGGGTTCGGAGTTGGGGTGAGGAGGCAGCGTTCCACGAATTTGACGACGACGAGGGAGCAGGGCCAGACGGAGGTGCCGACACAGCAACAACAAGTGGCAGAGCAAAGAAACGATTAACTTTGAGGCGTGATATAAAATAACGAGAAAAACCAGTAAAAATATTTTCAAGAGTGAAATAAAACAATGGGAAAAACAATAAAAATATCTTGTTATGCTATGGATGGCATAGCAGAACGTGGTATAGTAAAATTCAGAGGTGAAAAGAAAGCAACTCAATTCATATTTGGAAAAACCAATCGCACTTCAAATCCACAGTTGAAAGTGTCTCTCTTGATGGAACAAAAAAGGGTGAACAGCGCAGAGTAAAAATGTCTCTCTTGATGGAACAAAAAAGGGTGAACAGCGCAGAGTAAAAATGTTGACGAAGAAGTTGATGGATAGACAGGCTTATCCGCCTAAAAATCAACAGTTAAAAGTGTCTCCCCTGATAAAACAGAAAAGAGTGAACAACGCAGAGTAAAAATATTGACGAAAAAGTGAGTGAACAACGCAGAGTAAAAATATTGACGAAAAAGTTAATGCATAGACAGACCTATCGGCCTAAATATAATTAATGCTAGAATGACGATTTATTTATTTTCTCCGGTACAACTTGTTTTAATTAATGAGAAAACTTAGACAGCGGGAAGGACGCGGCCGTTCATTGTGTATTGCAACCAAGCAAGATTTATAAATAAACGATACAGAGTAATAATTATATTAATGCTAGAATGACATAGATCAGTCTAGCGTCACGGGAATGACATAGATCCACGATGTTGCTGCAGCGTGAATGAATTGGTGGCAGTTCATTGCGTATTGCTCGTCGGCTTTGAGGTCAATCTGGTTCTTTATTTCAAAGTTCGTTTCACGATTTTGATTTTAATTTTGATTCCTGTTCACGAAAACTCTGCCCACTCCAGTCCGAGAAAAGATTCCAAACCTACCCATCCTTTTGATGCAACAGGACATCTTAACTGAAGTAGAAAACTTAATAGACCACTTAACCCATATAGGAAACTTATTAAGCCACTCAGACTTGAAAAGCGTACTGTCACATTTGCACACAGGCAGGCACGCGAGGGAGGATCAATTTTAACTCGACTGCGATGACCAATGAGGAGTACTCACAAAAATATGACCTTGCCACTTTGTCGTGCACGATGGTTGCTCTGAAGGCCCTTTCATCGGCATCATATTTCATCAACCGTCTTTAACTGATAGTATACAAGTGGGCACATGCGCGACTAATAATTTATCACATTTTGTTTTTATATTTGTATTTCGAAGAATTTGTTGAAATCTGATGCTAATTTATACATCGTTAACAAAAATTTCAAATGGAAGGTAACAAGATGTAATGCATTTCACACGACAACTTATTTTGGAGTTGTTATTGAGAATGTTTCATCCAATTCTACAAATGTTTCCTATAAATTGATCTTTGTGGCTCTCTTTAGATGTGAAATGAAAAGAAAGTGTTAATATATAAAATGTAATAAAAGTACAACTCCAAACAATCATAATTTGATGCATTAGCTTAAAAATATTTTCTTAAATACACAGACTTCATGTTTTTGTAAAACTGGTTTTCCTAAAAGGAAATACACCCCATGAAGTGATGCCCGAGAGAAAAATCATGCATTGTAGACCTGAAAATTCAAGCTAGAGTTTGAAAGAAGAAAGAATGACTGGAATTGTAGTTTTGTTGTGCTTCATGCCATTGTCCACAGGCGGATGATTCAGTCTCCAAATAAATGGAACAAACTTATAAAAGTATTAATATGGCATTCACTATAAGCGGGAGAGGTTGGATCCGAGAGGGAAGTAGGAGGTGGGTATTGGAGCTTTCTTTCTCTTTGCGTCCTCCTCTTTCTTCTTCTCCTTCCCTTTACACGATTCCGTTGGCAGATAAGAAGAAGAATTCTGCCCCTTAAAGCAACCAGCAATCACTTTGAATGCACCCTGCATCGTCATGTTGATCAAATTCAAACTGATAAACGCGCTCTGCCGCAAAAACAGATTTCAAGGTTGCAATTGCTTATGCAGATTGGCATTGTAACGAAATACATGTTATATTTATATTTAGAAAAGAGAAAAGGTTTGCTTGGAAGGCAAGTTTCCAGATTCAGTGTTATTATTCCAGTCAACAAAAATGCCTTTCAGCCGCTTGAGAGAAATTCCATCGACATTCCCACTTCTTATATATAAAAATTGATATCATCCACATGTTATGTGGATGATTGTGACTCATTTTGAATTTCGTCGAGACAAGTTGGCTTTTTCAGTTTTGCGCGTTTTGTTTCGCAAGAATTTTCTTCTCAACTTCTGTTTTGCACGTGGCAACTATTTTATTCACTTCCCTCATGGTTAAGTCTAAGAAGATTTTTAGTTTGAATGGTCTATTTTTTTCATAGTTCGATATATTTTTTTATTTAAAAACTCTATTATTGTTTTATTATTCAATATGTTTATATTTTTTCAAACCAAAAATTTTAGAATTATTTTCCTTCTCTACAAATTTTTATGACTATGTTATAATGTGGTTTTAATTTTTCTTTCCATAAGTATTATTCAAAACTTATTCAAAATTCTCTTTGGAAGAGGAACGATCACACTTTTTTTAAAGTGTGATACATAAGCTTATTTTCAATTAAGTTTTTATTATTGAAATTTTCATGTATATATATTATGTTGTATTGATTTATTTTTAAATATTTTTTTGTTTAGAGACGTATTTTATAATTTCTTATAAGACATATCAATAAAAAAAATTATGCTCAATTATAAATTGGCATGAATTGGCATGTATCGGTTTCAAAATATTTTTATAATGTTTATTTATATCAATTTTTTGAGGCATGTATCTATTTCAAAATATTTTTATAATGTTTATTTATATCTATCTTTTGAGTATGTACAAAATTTTAATAAAATGATTATAAAGATAAATATAAAAAAAAAAAAATCACTTTTATTTCATGTTTTTTCTAACCTTTTTTGTAATAGGGGTAGGACAATAGTTGTATGATGCTCCAATCGTACATTTGTTTCTTTCATAATCATTTGATCCTAACTAGTTTTCCATCCCCTTGTAACCAAAGGAGAGGGATATGAGGCATTATTTTTTAGGGATTCAACAAAAGACAAGGATTTGACAAACTCCTAGTGAGCCTGCACTTAGGGTGCCACTTTTTATTCCTTTCCGTTAATTGATTATCACTCGGATTCCTCTACTTCTTCTCCGAGTGAGCCTACACTTATTGTGCCACTTTTTATTCCTTTTTATTACTTGATTCTCACTTATATTCCTCTACTTCCTCTTCTTTTGCCTCTAAGACCTTTACATATTATTTATCTCCCTCTTTTAATACTACTTTTCTTCTTGGGCATTGGCCACTAATCCTTAGGGGATGACTTTGGACCATTTCCAGGTTAACATAATCCTACTTATTCCTCTTTAACCTCTTTTTTGTATTTTGTGGATTTGTTGATTCCTTGAAGTTCCAAAGAGCTTCAAACTTGCTACACTACTTGATGAAGGTGGACCCTCTTGTGATGACAATAGTCGAGATGGTCCCTTTTGATGAAAATTCCTCCACTTGTTTGGATTTGTCTTGAACGTACGTTCCTTACTTGACTACAACTTTGAAAAAGATTGCTCTTCTAGGTTTTTTAAAGTGTTTTTTATCATTAGGGGAACTTTGAGCTCTAAAATGAACCTTCTATGGAAAATAATAATTAAAATAATAAAATAAGACACATGAATTTTTAAAGAAAAATAAACGAAATGACCTTTTTCTTTGTATTTTCGGCTTGTCTCCTTGTAGGTTCACTCAAAATTAAATACTAGACACCCATTGGAAGTGGAATTAAATTCCACATCCAACGAGTACCCACTCTGCATACTTTAGAGTAGATCCACATTGAAAAAATTTGAAAATACATGAAAACAGTGTCTCTGATTGGATACTCGTTGGATGTGGAATTTAATTATGCAACCAACATGTTTTAGCTCTTAAAATGTGAGTGAACCACAAGTAGAATAGCCAAAATATTAAGTTTCTTGTTTTCCCTCCAAAATATTTTCCCTTGGGGATGACATCACCATTTTGAATCCTATTGGTTTTTTTAAAGTTAATTTCGTTAGTACGTTTTTGTTTTGAGGATCATTTTTAACCTCAAAATTCCCCTAATGGAGCATGAAAAACCATGTGCTTGAATGTGATCTAGGTATAATCTACCACTTGATGTTGACTCAGTCCATTTAAGTTTATTTGTAAAGCTTCTAACAACCAATTATCCAAATCCCACTCCATTCATATTCTTGTACAAGAATATAGATTCCCTTTGAGTTTTTCTCTCTATATATAGTGACTATGTTTTTTTTCCAAATTCCTTTATGGAGCCATCATTATAGTAATTCAGTGGAAGGTGAGCTTATTTGATTTGCACTGCAACTATTGTAATCTCTTATTCAAGGTTAAAGTTGAGGGTCCACTAAGAGAGATATATTCCCCTAAAAATTATGAAGTATGGACCAAACATGAAAATAACATCTCTTTTTTCCTTGCTTTAAAGACAAAACATGTAATAACCATGACCAAAAGAAATGTGTTTCTCTATCCTTTTAACTTCAATGGCTAATTAATCAATTATACAATTAATCAATGAAATAATTTTTTCACTTATTATTTAGTCATATTTTTCAATCCTAGACTAAATTAGTCATTTAAGTTAGTCGCTTTTAGTTTAGTAACTTATTAGCTAGTTGTACATTTTATCTCTAGACTAAATTAGTCGTTTAAGTTAGTCATTTTTAGTTTGGTCACTTAAAATTTCTCAAATGTAGTAGTAATTCACTTGAAATAATTGTGATGACTAACGTATTTAGTCACGTAGTAATTAATTTCATCACTTTCTACTAGTGAATGGAGCATGAAAAACCATGTACTTGAATGTGATCTAGGTATAATCTGCCACTTGATGTTGTGTTAGGCCCGCATAATACTAGTGATTCCCCCATTACTATTTTCATTGTATCCCTTATTGTTATTATTGTACCCCTATTGTTCCCATATTGTTATTAGTATGCCCCATAGGAACCCACTATTGTTATTTTTGTGCCCTTATGTTATTACTGTTATGTTGACTTGATTATATTGTGACCCCTTAGACTCCTATATATAGAAGGGAGGTTTAGTCATTTGTACCATCGAGGAATTTTTCATTTGTGTAATGTAAAGGAGGTTTCCCCCTCGAAGAGGCTGAATTCTAAGGCATTGATCTATCTTTTCTATCCTTTTGTGAGTTGGTTCCTAACATGTTGACTCCACCCATTTAGGTTTATTTGCAAAGCTTCTAACAACCCATTATCCAAATCCCATTCCATGCATATTCTTGTACAACAATATAGATTCCCTTTGAGTTTTTCTCTATCTATACAATGACTATGTTTTTTTTCCAAATTCTTTTATGGAGCCATCATTATAGTAACTCAGTGGAAGGTGAGCCAATTTGATTCACATTTCAAGTATTGTAATCTCCTATTCGAGGTTAAAGTCGAGGGTCCACTGAGAGAGATATATTACCCTAGAAATGTGAAGTATGGACGAGACATGAAAATCACATCTCTTTTTTCCTTCTTTTAAAGACAAAAAATGTAATAACCATGACCAAAAGCAATGGGTTTCTCTATCCTTTTAACTTCAATGGCTAATTCTTTGTCGTCCATGGTTCCACAACTTTTGGATTGGGCCAAAGACTTGTAAATTTTTCAACCAAATCCCTATTAAAGAGGACAATGTCTTTCTTTTTTGGCTTTAGAGATGGAAGATCTAGGTGATGGATATCTTCTAGACTTTTGATAAAATGTTGCAATTAATGGTCTCTTTGTTTTCGTGGATTTAGGGACTAAACAAGGGAATTCATGCATGTATATATGCCATGGTTAGATGCTTATCTCATGAATAATATGATGAGAAAATTTCTTAGTATATCAATGCCAAAGGAAATTCCATGGGATTCAAATGTTTAACTTCACAGATTGTTAACTTTTCTTCTATAGCTAGAGAATGGAGTTCTTCTATAGTAGAACAATTACAAAATAAATTCAATCGGATCTAACTTGCATACTTGGATTGCACCAACTCAATTGTAGTGACTATAACTCCTTCACACGAGGAATAATTATGGAATTAGGAGAGTTGGATAATGTAAACCCTATCCACTATAAGCTCTCAACGTCATTGAACATTTCATAAGTTTATGTGTCATAAGAGAAACCTATTTTCCTCTTTCATGGACCAAATTGAAAAAAAAATAAATTAACATTAATTTTAGTTAGAATATTTGGATGAAGGAAAATCAATCGCTAATCACAATTATGGGTAATAATGTCGAAGGAATCAACTTGATTTGAACTTGTGACTTATGTCCTCCTAGTTAGGAACATGACTTCAAAATATGATTTAGTTGATTGGCTTTTTTATTGCTGTTGTTATAAATTCAAGAATAGAACATTATGGGATCTCCCCCTTCTTCCAGCTTCCCAAAATATTGAGGTCGACAACAACTCAATTACTAGAAAATAACTTTGGTTTATTAAACCTTGAGATTTTTTTTCAAGAATTTTGTTTTATTTGGAATATTATATATATATAATATATTATATATATATATATATATATATATATATATATAGTAAATAACTCGGGATTTAGCTCAATCACTCAAACCATCTGCATAAATCATGTTTATATGGGGAGGCCATGGTTTCAAATATGTTTAAATTCCTTACAATTAGCAACCACTTTTGTGATTGGAGTTAAGCTACCTTCCATCCAAATAATATGGTGACGAGGTGGAGATCCCTTGAGGTTTCTCTTGGAAAAAAATCCCTAAGGGTTAGTTTAATCAATTGAAGTATTCACCTAATACATGTTAACAATTGGCAGGTCATATGTTCAAATTTGATTAAGTCCCTCTACATGATCAACCACTATTATGGTTGGTAGTTGAGTTATTTTCCATCTATATACTCAAGAAGAGATTGGAATCCCTTGAGGTTTCTTGGAAAAGAATTCATAAGGTTGATCTCAATTAGCTAAGCTATTCACCTAATTCACGTTAGTGATTGTGAGGCCATAGTTTCAAATCTGATAGATTCCCTTTAACTTACCAACCACTATTATAGTTAACAATTTATATGCTAGCGGTCTTGATTTTGTAAGAATTTGTAAGGTGGGGTGGTGCATCTCACAATATTTTCCTTTGAATATAACAACATTAACAACAATAAAACAACTAATTAATTGAATCATTTTCCTAAGGGATTCCATTGATGGGGAGAACATAGGTCATATTTAAAAATGAACTCAAGTCTCTGAGGACTACTAGCCGTTATTGTTATTAATGTTTGAGTGTGTGCATGTTTGCACATACAAACACATTAAAATATAAACTAGTGGGTTAGGTCAATCTATTTGGTTGGATTTCTTGAAGACAAAGTTCAGCATGAGGTCTTTGGTTATAGTCTAGTTGAGGTTCAAATTTCGCTAAGTCTCATTGGGTTACTAATCCATATTTCCGATGGCGCTTGAGAAAAGTTGACCATTTCCATGGTGAATTTGCATGAAAGATAAGGCATTTATGGATTAGAACCCACCATACCTATTGATGAGAAAACCATCAGTGGATTGGTTTGTAATTCTTAATGATAAAGATAATCCACCAAGACATGCAAATTGTGAATGGTTCCCCTTAATGTCTATATTTATTTTGGTCATCTAACCATTTATAATGTTGTTATTTCTCCAACTATCCCTATGACTAATATTTTCATTATGTTTCGATTAATCCCTTAGGATATGGAATTTTTAATTTTTAGATATATCCCTTAAAATATTATAAAAGATATGTATGAAAATCTAGTTATTAAAGAAATAAAAAAAGATATATATATTTTTATATGGTTTTTTAATTATTATTTTTCTTAAAATAGTTTTCTCTTTTAATTGTTATTATAAATCATGTGTGTGTGTCTCTATATAACAAAGAAAACAATTTTAAGAAAAATAATAATTACAAAACCATATAAAAAATATCTTTTTTTTTTTTTTTTTTTTAAGAACTAGACTTTCATACATATCTTTTATTTCACTAATATATCCATATGTGAATTCTAATTTCTTAACAAGTTAATACCTATCAAAAATATTAACAAGCACATATTGATATCTTCTATCTCAATTCAATATACTAAATTGAAACTATCATATCAAAATATCAATAAAGAGTTCTTTAAACTTTATTTTCTATAGCATTTACTAAGGTGGTGTTTTCTAGGAATATATTTTGTTGATTTAAGATGAGCTTGCTAATTTGAAAGATGGAATAATATCTTGTTAATTTACAAAATAATTAGAAACTATCCTAGTCTGAAATGTGGATGAGAACAATATTATTGAAAAGATTTGAAAGATGGAATAATATCTATGTAAATTTTCAAAATAACTGTAAATTATCCTGGTCACAAATGTGGATGAGAACAATATTATTTAAAGGGGTGTTTCTAATTTGGTTGGTGTGGTGGTGAGAATTTTATTATTATCTTGATACATTTAACTCAAAAGCATGTTACATTAAACATATATGCTAGAAATGGTGAATGGAAATATATTCCATTAACTAAAAAGTTAATGGATAAAAAATGTGAAAGCCATAACGTGTCTAGTCCCTACCATGTTTTAGAAACATTATGGAGATAGATTTGCAATGGCTCCAACCCTTCACTCATTAACAAGTCATCATGCAACCCTCATTATGCGAGTCATCATGCAGCCCACCACACCCTTGAATGCCACCATGCTCTCTTGGCTTTTCAACTAGGTCACACAACAACCAGGTTACTCTCATAACTCCACCTATTAAGAATGCCAAACAATTCAGGGCCATAGATAAGATTCCAAAAAAAATTGAAGCTTCACATAATATCCATATCCTCTTATGCATTAATAACTATTATCTCTGCACACATACACTCTAAGAGATCCAAAGATGCAAATAAGAGGTTGATGGAATTGAAGGCTCTAGGTCACAAATTGAATACATATGTTTGTAATAATTTATTGTGGAGTCTTTCCTGAGATGGGCAATGTATCATGAAATGAGGTCTGGTAGAATTCCAGTGAACGTTGTTATATTTGGGATTTTTATTGGGATTTTTTTGTAGGTTAGGGGACCTAAGAATTTCTCTGGATAGGGTAAATGAAATTAAGCAAATTACATATGTTCCGGGCTCAATTATAGCAACATTGGTGATCAATGGGCTCTGCTGGGGCACTAGAATTGAACAAGATTTCTCGATGTTGGAGGAACTGAGGGAAAGAAGCTGCAAACATGATTCATTACCTATTACATTGTGACTGAAGATCTGACTGAAGCTCTTTGCATGGCAGATAGATTGGATGAATTCACCATATTTTGAAACATAAAAGGGAACATACTATTGTGCCTCAATTCTGAGTATAGGGATTACATATTTGCACTCATTGCAGCCCAGAAAATTAAGGAGGCGATTAATTTGGCACAATTAATCAGAAATTATGGTTTTCCTCTCAAGAAAGATGTTTCTAATATAACATTCTCCATACCTTATAGGAAAAAATTTCTTTCCTGTGTTCTATCTCAGGGATATTTTAGTTTCAGAGATAGTTCTATCTAGCTGAAGATTATAACTATTGTTTAGTTAGTTTCGAACTGAAGTTTATTCTTGTGCATTTACTGTTTATTACACTGTTGTACTACATTTTTACCTCATTTATTTCTATTTCCATAGAAAATTGGTTGTACTGAACTGCTATTGCAAACCATAAACTATAGTTTTAAAGTAAGTTCCCTCTACTCGGGAGGACTAGTTAAGTCTTATTATAATATTTCAACCCTAGCAATTTAAGTAGTTTTATATATGACAATAAATAAAATTATCAATTGCACTGAGAGGTGCAAAGGAATGCCAAAAGGAGGAGTCGAGAATGTGGAAGGAAACTATCTCCTTGTGTTACATGCCAGGGGACATCATCAATGTCACCTTATGGGGTGCACAATGCCACATTGAAGGGAAAAAAAAATTTAACCTCTAGACCTAGGAACCACTGCAACCCTTGCAATAAAAAAGGGTTGTGTCAATGGATGCGGTCTCTGCTTGAGTCTTAATTTTCTATATAAAAGAGTCAGT
Organism: Pinus taeda; assembly: GCA_000404065.3. NCBI lineage: Eukaryota > Viridiplantae > Streptophyta > Pinopsida > Pinales > Pinaceae > Pinus > Pinus taeda. Next base: position 58,732 of record APFE031724791.1, read on the forward strand.
GGTTTTCACTTCTAGAGGTTTGATCCCTCTGAAGGCTTGATAGATCCTCGAGTCTTACTTTTCTATATAAAAGAGTCAGTAGTTTTCACTTCTAGAGGTTTGATCCCTCTCAGGGCTTGATAGATCCGAAGTTAAACTAGATCTAAGCTAGTGAGAGACCAATCATGCACACATAACTTGTTATCATATTTTTTTGATATAATATAACATTTAGTCTACCTAATTCATACAACCAAAAAAATAAATTAAAATTAATATTTATAATTTGTTTATTTTTTATTAAAAAATAACACTAAAACCCTAATTATCTGAATTCCAAAAATATTATAAAAATTAACAAATACCATAGGCTATTAAAGAATAACATATTGCCAAAGGTAGTTTTTTTATTTTTTATTATTTTTCCTTTCTCAAGCTAGTTAGAACTCAATTTGTTGCTTTTGGAACAGGTTTTAGTTTTGATTTAGATTTATGGCTTGAGCTTAGGCACCCAAGTTCTCACCATGGGTTGGAAGGTATGCACATGCCTAGATGGAGTTAGTCCATGTTACTCTATTTTAGCCATGACCATGTTTATTAGTCCCTGCCCTTCGGGCTGGCAGGGACTATAGTAATCGGTTTTACCCGATAGCATTAGTTCGGCACAGAAACCCATGAACTTATTTCAGCTTAAACCAAAGTTTCCCGATACATTTTATTAAATTTTATGTTTGACAATACACGCAGCCAATGGATGGAACGATTGTCTTATTTGGCCTCAGTACGAGGTATAACTTAGGAAAATTTTCCAAAATCATTTCGCTAATTGGTACATGTTCGCCTCAGTGAAGTAATGCTATCTTTGGGATAGCATTACTTGGTTAACATTTAATGTTAATTGGTTTACATTAAGGCTATAGCGATATCGCCTAGGTTACGTTGGGGACAGATGTTATGTCCCTCCTGTCCCTCCACGCCTGCCATCTGCGAGGCATGCACGCCTACGCCTGCCATTGCCAATGCATGGATGCTCTATAAAGTACTTATATGACTCATCCGCTGCAACATAAAAATGCAGTGGATTTCCAACAGATGATGCTGCGTGATAGATATGAAGACCATTCTCGTAAGCATGTACGACCATCGCTGCCATCATCTGGTTTACCACCATATCTGCTGGAATCTGTTCAAATCAAACAGATAAACTTGAGAGAGCTTTAAGAGTAACGAACAAGCAATCATATGGGGCAAGCTATGGACGAACCAACTGACCACGTCTAAGATGAGCTTTGGGTACTGGACGCTTCTGCCTTCTTGCTGTCTGAATTTTCTGGAGTCCTTTCTGTTTCCTGTTTGTTTTACTGCATTCCCTGCACATATGTTTGCATTACTCAATGTATTCGTCTGTTTGCTGCATCTTTTTTCAGTATTAGATGAATCTTTTTTCAGTATTAGATGAGAGCAGCTATCAGCACGAACTATTTGCCTGTAACTATTTGCCTGTAATTTACTTCGCAAAGAAATTGTTTGTCAATTGAAAAACTAGGCATATATGAATTTTTACAATTCATGGTATCCGAACAGAATTCAATAGACCACTGTTAAATTCTGAACATGAAAAAGATCTGCTACTATTATTTAGTTGTCATCGATTATATGTTGAGTGCAATATAATGCTACTATTGTGAACAGTTGTAACTATAGTTGTTAACATTAATGGAGTGTGTACTTTACATTATACTAATTGTAGTTTCGTATAATTAATAAGCATACTGTAACCAACTTCAGTTTAGTTTGGAATTTTGCTAATACGCTTTGGATTACTAACCAGATATTCACTTACGCTTAGCAATTCAGGCTTTTCCTTTATTCGATTAACTCATCAAGGTGAGAATAATGATTACTATTATTTAGTTGTCATCGATTATATGTTGAGTGCAATATACTGCTACTATTGTGAACAGTTGTAACTATAAAAACAAGTTAATTCTAATAAATAAAACAAAGAGAAGAAAGCGAAATTGCAAGAAAAGAAAGTGAAATTGCAAGAATAGCAGTACCTTCCCCAAAGAACTTATGACTTGTAGGCTTGCCTCAGCGTAGGTCATCGTTGTCTATGCAAAGCAAGTCATCATGAATCAAAGACATTGTGTGGATCATTTCAATTGCACAAGCAGTTGGCATCGCAAGCTCCTGTGTTCCTCCCACAAGCTCGCATGCTGCAATGCACAGAACAGGACGAACTCGTTTGCCTCCTGCTAGAAGAGAATACCTTTATTTTGGTTGAAAAATTGGTCCATAAACTACTTTTAACTTAGGTTAAATTAATTTTGCTGAGAAATACAATGTTGCGTAAACACAGCAACCATAATTCTTCATTGCTTACAGGTCACGGACAGAAGAACTCGTCAGTGTTACTGCCACCACTGAATGATGGGGGAACCCTGAAATGCCAAAGCCTCCCGGAAGATCCCACCAGATTGCTGCTGCAGAGGAACTCACCGGCATACATTTGCTCCACTCTCCTGTCAACATCATGAAGGAAAATATCTGTGGATCCTTCCTTCTTCCTGTTCCTGGCCATCACGGCTGCAGTGAAAATGGCGGACATTCTGCCCGGTGCGGCGCCGAAGAAACCACGGGGGGCGTCAATCATGATGACATCCCACTCCGTCTCGTAGATGAGCGCAGGAAAGTTTGTGAGATGTTCACCAGAAGATGTGCTCAATGAAGTTATGAAGGCTGGCAACCCTTGTACTGCGCGAGAAATGGACGTGTGATTGCAGAGAGGGCATTTGCATCGTGAGGGGTTTTGGTAACAGAGTGCCTGGTTCCATTTGCAAATAAGAGAGATGAGGAGGGACCTTCACGTCGGGTCTGGAGGGCAGGTATTTGTCATGGTTGTCCTGCGCCACATTTCCCCCATGCATGAAATGTCAAAAGTATACGCCATGCATAATATATGTTGACAACGCCTAGTCTATGTTGCAAAGTTCTATGTTGCCGAATTTGAATTAGAATAAAATAATATTTGTTTTAATTATCCGCCTCAATAACAATTTACAACATTTATCTTTGCAATGTAGTCTCTAACACAGTTTAATAATGTACTTTTCCCCAATATTATTTTTATATCATACGACTTAATGCTCTATATAATTAATGCTTACATAACGCTGTCGCTCCAATCTATCCGGAAGCCCTTCTTAGCCGCTATCTCACTTGCCATCTAGCCTGACAATTTTGATAATCACATTCAGACAAATTAAAGTTTCCACGTTTTCAATTTGTTAAAAGATAATGGATTGCATAGTTGTATTTCCAACCCAGCAGGATGTCCTTGTCATTCACTGTCTAATCTGATTACTACGTTCGCAGTAATTCAGGTTTTCAATGTATCAAGAAATAAATAATTTGATATCCAAAACATATAGTCAGTACTTATATATTTTATTCTATCGATGACAATGACAAAAAATTATTCAGGAATTCCATTGAGTACATGACGAAATATAAGTCCCTCTATAATTATTTATACTCATATAAATAAAAAAACTATATTTGCTTTCGCTAGTCATCGTCGGTGCAGACATTGGATGTAATATATCATGTAGAGTTGATGGAAAATGGATAATAAGAATATACAATTGAAGAGTAGTACTGTATGCATAGCGGCACAATCTACTTTTGGGCGAATGTTTTTCTACCTCACAGAAAAGAAATGGAAATTCAAGTACTCTCGTGCACTTCGTTGGCTTCATCTGTGTTATTTTCATGTTTATGATGATTTGGTATCTCGTAATGGATTATTTGACTGGAATAAGAGTAATTGCCAGTAGTAGACATACACAAGACAACAGCTCCATTATTAGAATCTTTCATTGCATTTTCAAATGGGCGAATTTCTACCTCACAGGAAAGAAATGGAAATTGAAGTACTCGCGTGCACTTCGTTGGCTTCATCTGTGTTATTTTCATGTTTATAATCATTTGGTATCTCGTAATGGATGATTTGACTTCAATAAGAGTCATTGCCAAGTATTTCGTAGAGTAGACATACATAGGACAACATCTCCATTATTAGAATCTTTCATTGCATTTTCAGAGGCGCAGACGAAGGTTCAGATGATCTTGGTCCCTGTTTGTTCTCATGCCTTCGCAAGAAAACGACCTCAGTGACAGGGAATCTGGCCATGGTTTTCTTCGGGATCATGTAATTTGCTGATGGGCTGGGGCAGGGACTAGCTGCCCTGCAGCCCGTCTTGTTAGTTTAGTTTTCCTCAGATTTTCGTAATATTTCTTGTTGTCCAATATATCCTGTATTTATGTACGTGCACAGTTCCATTTTTTGAGAGTGGAAGGGGCGATCCAGAGCTTCAGGGGGATGTGAAACCGACATCTCGATGCTTTTCCGAAGGTGGAATTTTTTGGTACTCTTGAGAATATATTTCAGTGGCTCAAGTTTGACGAATTTTCTGAGATTGCATGAAGGCTTAACGATCCATTTTCAATTTATGGCCTTTGAAATTCTTCTTACTGTCATCTTTTGATCTGTGTTGTTTTTAACATTTCCCCATTTTTTTCTCAGTGAGCATAAAGCCCAAAACGTAAGATCAAAGTTTCTGATCCCAGGAAGAATCCTAGGAATTCGATACGAATAAGTTGAAGTATTAGAATCGGAACGCTAAGTTACACCATTGAAGAAAGTGAACACATAGTTGGGCGTTGTTCCTAAATGGAGCTATCCTGAAAAGAGATTGACCATTGTGGAGAAAATTTGTGTGCAAGATGCCAGCGAGAAGCAAGTAACAAAGACTAGATTAGAGAAGATATTGTGTCGTTGTGGAAACATCATTTTTAGGCTCATCTTTTCTGCCTCTAGATCAGAAGAACTTGGATTTCTACAAGAATGGAAAAAGTCAGGTCTTTCTAAATCCTATTTTCGATTAGAATACAGCTATGCCCTGCACAAAATCACTTCTTAATATTTCATCTAGTTGATCAAATCATAATTCAAGAGGCTTATATTTCCACTCTGCACAGGACTTGTGCAAGGGGGACAAAGAGAAACTTTTAGATGAACAAGCTCTATGACTAAGATCTAGTTTTTGTTATACATACGGCCTCTCAATATCGAGGCAGTAAACATGCCTTAGTTTGCATATTCCTTGATAGTAATGATAGTGATAGGAAAGAAAACCCTGCCAACCAGGGCTCTGCTGTAAAAATAAAACTAGCCAACTGGTTGCTTAACTAGAAAGTTTTTCTCCCATTACATGGATAGTGTTCCCTTCAAGTGATTTTAAGACTGTATGAAATAGACAGGAATGAGCTTTTGGTATTAGTTTATTGTTTACATAGAAGAAACATTGTAGATAAAGGGGCACATAGCTTATAGTGTGATAATTGATTGTTCAACAATAATGTTGATTAGGACAAATACATCTTTCTAATGATGACTAGAAAGATAAATTTTCTAAACCTTTTCTATTTGCAAAAGCATTGATAAATGACTAAATTTTGCTTCAAAGGAAGTCATAATGTCTGATTCTGAGAAACAACTGGAAATATTATAATTGAATGACACACTGCTTTCTTACATGATAGATGTCAATGCCTGTTTTCTTTTCTCAGAGAGCATAAAGCCCAAAAACGTAAGATTAAAGCTTTTGATCACAGGAAGAATCCTAGGAATTTGATACGAATAAGACGAAGTATTCAAATCAGAACGCTAACTCCCTTGAAGAAGGTGAACACATAGTTGGGCGTTGTTCCTAAATGAAACTATCCTGAAAAGAGAGTGGCCATGGTGGAGAAATTTTTGTGCAAGATGCCAATGAGAAGCAAGTAACGAAGACTAGATTAGAGAAGATATTGTGTCGGTGTGGAAACATCATTTTTAGGCTCATCTATTCTGCCTCTAGATCAAAAGAACTGGATTTCTACAAGAATGTAAAAAGTCAGGTCTTTCTGAATCATGTCTTCAATTAGAATACAGCTATTTCCTTCACAAAATCACTTCTTAATATTTCATTTAGTTGATCAAATCAGAATTCAAGAGGTTTATATTTCCACTGTGCACAGGACTTGTGGAAGAGGGGCAAAGAGAAACTCTTAGATGCACAAGCTCTATGACTACGATCTAGTTTTTGTTATATAGATAACCTCTCAATATCAATGCAGTAAACACGTCTTAGTTTGCATATTCCTTGATAGTAATGATAGTGATAGGAAAGAAAATTACGTCAACTAGGGATCTATTGTAATAATAAAATTGTTAGATCAGACCATACATAACACAAAGCAGATTTATACTCAGAGACAGAGAAATGGAGAAACAACAAGATTACTCAATTAGAAACAGCAGAATAGATAAAACAATCATTGGAGAACAGAAATCACTTAGTATTACATAACAAGCTTGGGCCTTGGCTTGCTTTCCTTGGCTAGAGAAATTACAAATTTATAGAGGCAGAAGAAGGATCTAGAATGTTGTATGTGATTCAGATGGAGATCTAGAATGATCTAGAAACTAATGGCGATGTAGAAAGATCTAGAATCTTGGAGATCTAGAAAGATCTGATCTAGAAGGATCTAGAATTGTGCATGAATTTTTCCTTCACACTTAACATTCTCCCACTTGAAGCCAAATATGAATCAAGTCACATTGAGTCCTACCATGCCTCTACATAACTCATGTTTATTTCATGGTAAAATTTTAGTGAGCATATCAACAAGATTCTGTATGGATATTTTCCAAGGATAACTATTCTTCCTCCAACACATGCCGGTTCCAATGATACCTTAAGTCAGTGTGCTTGGTTTTTGAATTAAATGTTGGGTTTTTCGCCAAGTGAATGGCACTCTGACTATCACAATATAACACATACTTGTCCTGCTTTATTCATATCTCTCCAAGGAATCGTTGCATCCACAACATCTCTTTACAATCTTCTGTTGCAACTATGTACTCTGCTTCTGTTGTAGAGAGGGCTACTATTCTTTGTAGCCTTGACACCCAAGATACTGATGTAGTTGCAAATGTATACAAATAACCTGTAGTGGACTTCCTGGTGTCCATATCTCCAGCCATATCTGCATCTGTAAATCCTTCAAGCACAATCTCATCATGACCAAAACATAAACAATAATAACTAGTACCCTTGAGATACCTCAAAATCCATTTTACTGCCTGCCAATGTTGTTGCCTGGATTGGCAAGGAACCTACTCACTACTCCCACTGAATATGCAATGTTTGGTCGTGTGCATACCATGGCATACATCAAGCTGCCAACTGCTGAAGCATAAGGAATCCTGCTCATCTCTTCTTTCTCCTTGTCATCACTAGGACATAATTCAGTACTCAGCTTGAAATGGGCTACAAGGGGTGTACCAACTGGCTTGGCATCCTTCATATTAAACCTGTCAAGTACCTTATTGGTATATTTTTCTTGTGATAGCCACAACCTTTTGTTTTTCCTGTCACGTATAATTTGTATGCTCAATATCTGTTGTGATGGTCCCAAATCCTTCATTGCAAATTTGTTACCCAAATATTTTTTGAACCTATTGATCTTATAACAATAACAATAATATGATATACTTTCCTTGATCATACCTCTTGATATACACACAGTGGTTAGTTTCTAACCTCTAAAAACCATGTTCCAATATGAATGAATCAAATTTCTTGTACCATTGTCGAGGTGCCTGTTTCAACCCATAGAGACTCTTCTTCAACCTGTAAACAAGGTCTTCTTTTCCTTTTTCTATGAAGCCTCCTGACTGCTCCATATAAATTTCTTCCTCCAATTCACCATGAAGGAATGCAGTTTTTACATCTAACAATTCACATCCTAGGTCTAAAGCAACAATTAGACCAAGAATGACTCTAATGGATGACATTTTAACAACAGGTGAGAAAATTTCAGTGAAGTCAATACCTTCATTTTGGGCAAAACCTTTCACCACCAGCCTTGCTTTATACCTTTCCTTCTTTTCGTCACCTTCATGCTTAATCTTGTACACCCATTTGTTCTGTAGAGCCTTTCGACCTTTTAGGAGGTTTACCAACTCCCAAGTTTTATTTTCCAGCGAAGAGTTCATTTCTTCTTCCATTCTTCATTGTGCTCAACTTTACAAGCTTTTTGAAAACAATTAGGTTCACCTTCATTAGTCAACAAAATATAGTTTGAAGGAGGATACCTTTGTAAAGGCTTATGAGGCCTATGCTAGGACTCCATATTGTCTACTTTTGACCTTATATTTTGTCATGATGTTACCCTCTTTAGCCCATAAGTTGAAACCTTTGATAACATTTTGACCACATTATTCCAAGGTATGAAGTAACTCTCCTCATTGCTATATGTTTAATTATTCAACACATATTCATGTTATCTTTATAATTAATCATTGGAAGTTGACTAAGTCGCTGACAATTGTTGAAACTGTTCAAAGTCCGCAGAATTATAATTCACAGTTGTTGCAACACCAGAAACAACAACTGTGCAGTAGCTGCAACACCAGAAACAGAAACTGACTAAAGCGGGTAAAACCTCATTTTGCAATGGGTGAAACAACAATTGTCTAGTGGGGCAGTAACCGTCTAAAGCTGGCATAACTATACTTGGCAGATGCTGACACAACACGATCAACAAATCATATTCGCAGATGCTGGAACACCATGAATAGCACGAGAACTTCAAGGGAACAGTTGAGATTTACCAAATTGACAACAAGGACAAAACAACCAAGGATAGCACAAAGATCTCAAGGAGATGGACGAGGTATACCAGTTTTGCAACAGTATAAGGATCCACCTAACGAAGGATGACAAAGTTTACATGCTATTGTAACAGCATGCTGTAACAGGAATTGATTTCCTATTTTTGTACAAAGAGGTCAAACTGAATGAATAACGACAATATATTGTAATAGTTGTCTCCTATATAAAGAGGAGACATCTACAGTTGAGAAGTAGCTAGTCGTAACGGAAGTATTGTAGTGCAGAGCAATTCTGAATTGTAATTGGACATTTTGGCAGATGAATAAAGCACTGTTCTGAGCATTTCAACTTAGCTTCTGTGTTCCGGGGAATCTTGTGAGAGGGACAGGGCCCACCTTCTTCGCAATATTCACCCATTTCTTTTCTGTTAAGTGTGTGTGTGATTTCTGTGTATTTCTAGCCTTGCTTCCGATATTTCCTTTTTGTTGATACTCTGTTTTCTTAATCGATTGGCGCTGTGAAAGAGTGTGTCACCGGTGATTAGGATTTTCAGTGTGTATTGGAAAATTGGTTACAAAGGCAGGTGCTGAACATCCTTATTCTGAGGACAAGGTCCTGGTCCTCTGTTACAAGACAACCATCATTTCTTTCTGCAAATTTGTTACCATTAGTTAATTGCTTTCATTTTATTTCTGCAATAGATCATAGCTGCTGTAACACAGAGTAAGGGTTTGATAGAAAGTAGATTTGTTTATACTACAACCTTTAATGCTTTTAGAATTGAGTGCATACAGTACTAGGTCACCTTTGAAACAAAAGGACTTTCCCAAGTTGACAATTTAATGTGGTACTCGATTGTTTAATTAATAAACAATTTGAGCAGCCAACATTTTGGCGCCGTTTTCAGGGAAGGCGACTAGAGATTTTAAAGGCATTAATGATTTTCCTTTAGAATAACAAGTGCATGAGAGGACACAGGAAAGCTAACTTTACAGGCGACAAGGGCACAGGAGGAGGAAGAAAAACTTTCATTGACGAGATCATTTCAAAGGCTAAGAAATCCGAGAGAACAAGTTCCCGAAGACCTCAGATCCAACATTCCTCCCAAACAAATCACCAGACGGAGGAAGTACTAGGACCTGAAAGCAAGCTGGAAACACCAGAGCACGTTGAGGAATAGGTAGAAGAACCTGAAGAAATAGAAGATACTAAAGACATAGCAAGCGATTCAGGAAAAAGTCCAATGGAGGATAACAGAGCAGAAGGAAGGGGGGAAAATTCACTCTCCACCTTGGAATTTCCTATTGGGGATCTCCCAAGAGGAACAATCCCTATGAAGAACATTCCACCTGCAGCATTACCTAATTTTCATGGGTTATCCTCTGAAGACCCTGATGAGTTCCTCTTTGAATTTGATATACTGTTTAGGAGTTATGATTATGTAACTCCTGCTCAGAAATTAAAACTGTTTCCAACAACATTGAAAGGGAATGCGTTAAGGTGGTTTATGAGCTTAGGGTCTCAGGTGATCACTACGTGGGATCAGATGAAAGAAAGTTTTCTGACCAAATATCAGGATTACTGCCGAACAAGAGAAAGGAAGGAAGAATTGTTTAAAATGGTTCAGAAGGAGGACGAGAATTTGGAAGACTTTGTAGAAAGACTACAGTATAATCTACAACGACCTGATCATCCGACTATGAGTAAGGATATTCTGAAGACAATACTGCTAAAAGGGGTACGAGATGATTGCTTAGATATGCTGAATATGCTTGGAAAAGGGGATATTTCCAAAGAACCATTTGACGAGATTATCAACCTCTGTATGAGATGTTCCAGAGGAGCAGCAAGAAGACCAAAAAGCAGGGACAGTATATACTCGAGTCTAGAAATCAGCAAGTGGAGGAGAAACACGAGCCGAAATAGGTAACTTGCTTAAAGAATTTAAAACTGAAATGTTAAGCTCTTTTGCTTCACAAATTGATGCCCTGCAGGTTAAAAAGAAGCAGGCAGAAGTAGAAGCTGCTCTGGCTATTTTCTGTTCTAAATGCAGAGAGAAGCACCCACTGAGGGAATGCCCATTGGACAGGGTACCAATTTGCACCATCTGTGAAAAGGATCATGAGACTCAACAATGCCCTTCTTTGCCAGGAATAAAGGCAACACTGCAATCAACTGAAGAGGAAGTTGAAGCAGTGTACCTGATGACACAAAGGAGGAAATGGAAACCACAAAGACAAGGTATGAATTCTAACACATCATTTAGTCGTTGGAATAATCACTCTCCTTTTCAAACAAATTACCACCCATGAATCAAATGCAATACCCACCCTTTAATCCAATGCAATTTCCACCTATGCAGCAACCAAATCCTCCTTTTACTGACCCTGCCATGTGGAATCCTTGGACTCTTCAGCAACCTTATTTTAATCAATGGAACCCAAACTGGACAGCCCAACAGATTCCATTTCCTCAACACCAACAATCTCTTTCCTTACCATCTAACGCTCTGCCAAATAACCAGTCAATCAGACCCCAACTGCTTGTACAACCTAACCCCAACCCGAATAATAATAAAGCTCTGCAGGTAATTGATATTCAAAATCAAACTGTTTCCCCTATTCAATGCAATGATATCCATTTACGTTTTGGGAAAATAGTTGAACCCATCATTGATGATATTACTCACTCTGAAAAAGAGGAAACTAGAAAGGAAAAGTCATCTAACAACAATGCTGAAACAGTTGAATCATCTTCTAACAAGACTGCTCAAATAGCAGAGCCACCCTTCCCTGAACGTCTGGTTCTTACCAAAACGTTTGAGCCACCTGCTTTTAACCTTTTAGGAGAACTGCAAAATTTATATGTCAAAATTCTGCTATTGCAAGCACTAAGAGATGTTCCTATTTATGCTAGAACTGTTAGGGATATCTGTATTAAAAAGCCTGGAAGAAAAGCTAAGGAACCCCTCACAGTCCATGTGATGGGAGAACTGACTGCTTTTATGACAAAAAAAGAGCCCCCTGTGAAATATGGTGACCCTGGTCACCCTACAGTAACAGTTCAGTTTGTTAAAACCTTTGTCTCTAAAGTTCGAGTAGATCTGGGTGCTGCAATAAACATTACGACACTTGAAACATCACAATTAATGCAGTTGAAAAACTTAATTAGGGAAATCCCAACCGTTCTAGAGCTGGCTGACCACTCTACAATTAAACTAGAAGGAGTCATTGAAGACCTAGTAATTTCCGTAGAATCTTGGAATTACCCAGCCGATTTTGTTGTGTTACAAACTAAAACAAAGTTGGGGGGTCATCCACTAATTCTAGGAAGACCTTGGCTGGCTACAGCAGATGCCTTCATCAGCTATAGATCTGGATCAATGACAATATCTAATGGGCAGGAAACCAAACAACTTACTCTTTATCCTCATGCCACACCCATGATTAATAACGACAATTCTATATGGTTAGATTATGAGGATGAGGAAACTCAACCTATTTTAACTGTCGGACAAGCTTTAACTTTCAAAGACTCAACCGAAGATGAATCAATCAGCAACTTTATCTCTGAACCTTCTTCGGTTAGTCCAGAAATACATAATCACTTCACTGCAATCTTGGTATCTGAATCCCAGCAGAACCTTGAAACTGAAAATCTACCTCAGATATTAGCTGGTAGCTCCTCCAAAAGTATAACAGTAGAAGTCGAGCAAGGTAAGACATTAAATATAAATCCTAATCTAACAGACGATCAAAAAAAGAAGTTAATGAAGCTACTCCGTGAAAATAAAAAAGCATTCGCATGGGATTATACAGATATGAAGGGGATTTCTCCTTAATTATGCACCCACCGCATTTATATTAAAGAAGGATCCCGCCCAGTCTGTCAACCCCAACGACGGATGAATCCCAATTTAAGGGAAATTGTAAAGGAAGAACTTCAAAAACTGTTGAATGCAGGATTTATATATCCTATATCTGATAGTGAATCGGTTTCTCCACTAGTAATTGTACCCAAGAAAAATGGGAAATGGAGAGTATGTGTGGATTATAGAGCCCTAAATAAGCCCACCTAGAAAGACCATTTCCCTTTACCATTCATTGATCAGGTATTAGATAACTTGGCAAGTAAGAAATTATTTTCCTTTTTGGATGGATTTAGTAGATATAATCAGATAAAGATTGCACCCCAAGATCAGGACAAGACCACTTTCCCTAGCCCATGGGGGACCTCTGCCTGCAGGGTTCTTCCATTTGGGCTATGTAATGCCCTAGAAACATTTCAAAGAGCAGTGGTAGGGATATTTTCTGATATGTTAAATGATTCTTTAGAAATATTCATGGATGAATTTACTCCTTATGGCACGACTTTTGAAGATGAATTACAAAACCTTAAAAAAGTACTTAAGCGATGTATAGAAGCACACCTTACTTTAAGTACTGAAAAATGCCATATGATGATGAATCAAGGTATTGTATTGAGTCACTTTGTCTCATTCTTAGGAATTCAAGTCGATCCAGCCAAAATACAGGTAATTCAGACCCTCCCTATCCCCAAAACACAAACGGATGTGAGAAGCTTCTTAGGACATGCCGGGTATTATAGAAGATTTATCAATAATTTTTCTAAAATAGCTTCTCCTTTATTTGTGTTACTAACGAAAAATGTTGAATTTAAGTGGACTGATGATTGTGAAAAAGCATTTGATGAACTTAAACATCAGTTGTCTACAGCTCCCATTTTGAGAGGACCTGATTGGGCACTCCCCTTTCATATATCCTCTGATGCCTCAGACACTGTGATTGGAGTTGTCTTGGGACAAGAAGAAAACAGTCTTCCCTATGCCATTTACTTTATTAGTAAAAATATGACCCCCGCAAAACTTAATTATACAGTTACTGAGAAGGAATTTCTAGCAGTGATTTATGCTATCAATAAGTTTCAACATTATATTACTGGTTATACTACTATTGTGCATACTGACCACTCGGCCATTAAATACTTAATGAACAAAGCAGTTACAAATGCTTGAGTTACCATATGGTTATTGTTATTACAAGAATTTGATATCACAATTGTAGACCGACCAGGAAAAGAGAATGTAGTTGCTGATTTCCTTTCTCGGTTAAAAACTAATGAAAATATTCCAGTAGATGATTATTTTCCTGACGAATATTTATTGGCAGTATCTGCTCACTCACCTTGGTATGTAGACATTGCCAACTATCTAGTTGCAGGGAAATTACCATCACACCTATCGCATAGAGAAAAAAGGAAAATCATCCAGCAAAGCGCTAGGTACAACTGGATAAGCGGATGTCTGTTTCACACAGGACTCGATTAGGAGATCCGGAGATGCATTGGCGAAGATCAAATTTATGATGTATTGAAAGCCTGCCACGATGGCCCTTGTGGAGGGCATTTTGCAGACAAAATAACAGCACACAAGGTTCTCAGGATGGGTTACTACTGGCCCTCAATCTTCAAGGATGCAAATAAATATGTCAGGGCCTGCAATAGCTGTCAAAGAATGGTCCAGCCTAATCACAGGGATGAAATGTCACTCAATCCCCAGGTAATTCTTGAACCTTTTGAAAGATGGGCACTAGATTTTTTAGGTCCCATTAACCCTCCATCCAATAAAAAGTGTATATACTAGTATGCACGGATTATATGACTAAGTGGGTAGAAGCTAACGCACTCCTCAAAGCTAATGAAGATTCAGTATTAACATTTTTATTTGAAGAGATCTTTGTTAGGTTTGGATTTCCTAGGGAACTAGTCACTGATGGGGGACCTCCTTTTAACTCTCATGGCTTCAAAGACACATTGCAGAAATACCATATTAAGCATAAAATGACCACACCTTATCACCCCCAGGCAAATGGGTAGGTGGAGAGCACCAACAAAGTCATAGAAGTCATTTTGACAAAAACAATAAAGGAAAATAGGAGGGACTGGTTTCAAAAGTTGCCTGATGTGCTATGGGCTTATAGAACTACTTAATGGAATACTACGGGCTTTACACCCTATGAATTAGTTTTTGGTAAAAATTTTGTTTTCTGTGTGGAGTTCGAAATCAAAACTTTAAGAATTGCTTTAGTTGTTAACCTTGATTTGACTGATGCACAGACAGCCAGGTTGCAGCAGCTTCGGGAATTGAACGAGAAGAGGTTGGATGCCATCCATCAAACAACCGTGATCCAGCAACAAAGAACCAGATGGCACGACAAAACCATTAAGCAAAAGCAGTTCCAGAAAGGTAATTGGGCTTTACTGTATGTCTCCCGTTTCGAAAATTTCCAAGGTAAATTAAGAACAAGGTGGCTAGGACCTTATGAAATAGATGTTGTTTTTCCAAATGGAACAGTCAGACTCTTAACGATTGATGATAGTAGAACACCATTATTAGTGAATGGGTATCGACTTCGTTTGTATCAACGACCTCTTTCTAAAGACGATTTCAGAGCTACTTGCATGGCAGACTTACATTATGTTTTTTTAGAGGAACCTGTTGTCCCTCAAGGCACTCAAATTTCTGTCTATTTATTTATTTTTAGATTAGATTTCTTAACTAATAATCCCTGCCAAGGGTTGCCATGTTACAATTAATTGTTTTGCAGATCTTAGTTTCGAAGAATGGCTGAGAATAAAAAGTCCAAAAGAATCACTTTGCAGCTTGGGAACGTATTTTGGACCATAAATCAGTCTTTCATTATGTCTCGTTGCTGTAACACCACTTCCTGTTGCTGCAACATCATTTCCCTGTTGCTGCAACACCACTTCTCGTTGCTGCAACACCATTTCCCGTTGCTGCAACACCACTTCCTGTTGCTGCAACATCATTTCCCCGTTGCTGCAACACCACTTCCCGTTGCTGCAACACCATTTCCCGTTGCTGCAACACCACTTCCTGTTGCTGCAACATCATTTCCTCGTTGCTGCAACACCACTTCCCGTTGCTACAACACCATTTCCCTGTTGCTGCAACACCACTTCCCGTTGCTGCAACACCACTTCCCGTTGCTGCAACACCACTTCCCGTTGCTGCAATACCACTTCCCATTGCCGCAACACCACTTCTCGCTGCTGCAGCACCAACTCCTGTTACGGCAACATCACTTCTCAATGTTATAACACCAGTTTCAGTACTTAATGAACTATCATCCTGATGGAACATATTATTCTTCATTAAAGGAACCAGCCATGCACTCTGATAATTACACTTCTTCACTACTACTTCCTGTTAGTAATAAAAATCGCCTGTATTCTCATGCTTCTACACCCTTTGTAATCATTATTGATCCAGCAAAAGACAAGATAAGACTTTTTGGCGCACAACTAAAAGTAAAAGTAAAGGTACGCATGTTTAAGTGTGGATATTAAATTATAGTTAATGTGGAGATGTTGATACGACTGCCGAAATCATTGTACTACCAATCATATCATTCAGCCGTAGATTTGGGGGGATTACCAAAATATTGTAATTATTGCATAACACGTCAATCACCGCCACCCTTACTCCTCGCGGTAATATCTAAAAGTCACCTTGTCGTGGCATATCCTCATTTGTAACGGTTTACTTTGTCTCAAACTCGGCAACTCGGCTCTGCATTGTGTATTTTCGCTGGATCAGCAGCTATTGGGGGAAATCTGATTACACATGAACCTGCCACAACAGCACTACTGGAACTCTACCCCGAGGTCTACCAAATTTTCCTGCAAGCAGGATGGGTAGACTACTTTAGAAAACTCCCATATTTCATTACACAACAAGTATTGGAGTTCGCATGCAACTTAAGAGAAGGATTTTCCATGGTCCAGGGAGTACAAATTCCAGTAACAGAAGAAGACGTAGCCCAAGTTTCCGGGTTACTGATCAATGGTACACGCTTTTTTAGTAAAAAACATCTTATTCTGAATGTGCAGCAAGACTTTTTCCTACCAGGCGAGCATGTGGAATCCAAAGGCAGAGGGGTCACACTTCAGTCACTGCCTCCACCATGGCCAAAGGTTGCGGAGTTCGTTAAGCAGTATTTGACTTGCGAAGGTCGTTACCAGGTAATTTACCAACACGACTTCGTTTTGTTAAATCATTTGAGGCATGGTTAGTTAATAAACATGCCCTATTATCTATTGGGTTGTCTAAAAAATATGTCACGCTATACTGTAAAAGCAAAGCATCCGCTCCTTTCCCTGAAACATCATCGCTTAGCCCAACTTCTAATAAATAGAGGCTTTGCTCTAAATCACCCACCTACCCTCATTAATTCTCCCCAGCAAATAGAAGAAAATCCTCAGCAAGCAGAAGAAGTCCCCCAACAACCAGAACAAATACCCCAGGAAATTCCCCAACAACCAGAACAAATACCCCAGGAAATTCCCCAATAACCAGAGAAAATACCCCAGGAAATTCCCCAACAACCAGAGAAAATACCCCAGGAAATTCCCTAGCAATTAGCAACAGAAACACCCCTGCAGAGGACCCCATCCCCCAATGAAGCTCAACCATCCACCCCCATGCTTCATATCTCCACTGATGACTCCGATAATAACACCCCCATCATCTTTCTTAAAAGAAAAAAGCAGCAGAAAACTGAAACTCCACCAAAAAGAAGAAGAACCAGGGCTTCAATCAAAGCAGATGCTATTCCTGATAGCTCCCCCATTCTCAAGGAAAGTGACCGAAAAAGAAAAATTACTGACTTTCCTTCTTCTGTACCAAGGCAACAAACACGGTCGTCTGTAGCAGTTAAAACCACTAGCCCCATTATCCCCACTTCTCCACCCATCATCCTAAGATCCCGCACTCCAACCATTCCTGAGCATTCCCCTTCCTCACCCTCTGGGGCTGAGATGCAGAGCGTTGACAGTTTTGTGACATTATTTTCTGAGGTAGCTGTTACACAAGAACCAGCTGCCGAAAAATCTAAAGTAGACACCCAAGGTAATATTGGGCGAGTGGCTGTTACACAACAACCAACCACTGACCCAACAGGTGACACACAAGAACCACCTGTTGCGGATGCAAATGACCGAGTGGATGCGGAACAACGATCCCTTCCTCCATTAGAACCTGCAAATACAGAAGCTTCGCCTACCATAGCCTCCCTGCAGGAAGAAATTGAATTTCTAAAATCCCAAATTAAGGATTATCAGCAAGAGATAATGAAGGTTAAGGAAGCCTATCAGAAGGAATACAATCTCCACATCCTAGCACGGGTAGCGTCTGTAACAGAAAAGAGTCAATATAATGAATATATGTGCAGCGAGTGTGGTGAGCTTTACACTCAAGCAAGATATAAGATAGTCCAGCTCCCAATGACTGAAGCTAATCCACAACCTTCTGCTACTGTAATCAAAACAGAACAACCTGCTATTACACAAGAACCAGCAGGAGCTGCAGAAGAAGAAATAGAACAACCTGCTGTTACACAAGAACCAGCAGGAGCTGCAAAAGAAGAAATAGAGCAACCTATTGTTACACAGGAACCAGCAGGAGCTGCAGAAGAAGAAATAGAACAACCTTCTATTACACAAGAACCAGCAAGAGTTGCAGAAGAAGAAACAGAACAACCTGTTGTCACACAAGAACCAGCAGATTCTCCAAGAGTTGTAAAAGAAGAAACAAAGAAACCTACTGTTACACAAGGACCAGCAGGTTTTTCAATAATTGTAGAGGAAGACATAGAACCACCCTGGGCCACTCAAACTAGTATAGAACAGAAATCTTTTGCTGATGCTTATGCACAGACGAAACCTCCCTGTGTCAGCAATGCTCACACTGAGACCTCTAGTTTTCAACAACTAAAGGACACATGGAGAACACAATATGAGCTTTCACGAGGGAAGGCATTCCAACAGCAAAAGTCAATCTGGTTTATCTATGCATACAAAAATTGGGATGCACTTGAACAATCTCGAGCTCAACATAAAGAAAATAAGGAATTAAATGTTAGGTTGTCCCACATCTTCGATTTGGTCCAGAGGGTACTGGCTACAAGAAAACCCTCTTTCAATTATGCAGTATTTTTGAGAGAACGCTTAGCGTTCTTGCAAATAAAGGCAATTAGAGATGGAAGACCCTACCAAGTTGATACAACTGATCAATTTATTGAAACATTAAGAGAAGCACCAAATAATGATCAAAACTTGCTCTGTGAACTCTATCTTCACAATGAGGCCATGCCTGAAGATAGAGTGATGAATATACTCCCTATTGTTGGTGATATCCAAATAAGAGCCTTCATCTCTTTTCTATTCAATCAACTTACTTGGAAAAATGCCTATATGTCAGCAATGCATAATGAGTAGAACTGCCTTCTCTGGATTCGAAATGAACCACAGAATGCAGCCACCTTCATTGCACAACATCAAAAAAATCTGAGTAATCCATAGATGGTTGATCACATGAGGAAACTACAGGCAGCAGTCTTGCAGGACTGCCAACATTATGTAAAAACAAAAGGGGCGCTGGCCATCAAAGCAAACAATTTATTTTGGGAACATTGTCCAAAAGAGAGACAGGAATATCATCCTTACAATCCCCTCAATCTTCAGGTAGCAATTTCACGCATACCTTATTATGTCAAATGTATGGAATAGTGTGCTCAAAGGTGGATTGGTTACCGTTTTCATTTCCCTCTCTTGTGGTTACCTGGTCAGCAATATAAGGCTCATTACAAACTGACCAAAAAGGAGGAGGTGGCAGTATGGCAGCAATTACAGAGTGTCTATGGATTCAGAAGCAGGTCTGATAGCACCTTCTTTAGCTACTGTATCAGCAACTTACACTGTTCATCCCAGTATTCCGACTCAGATTCAGAGTTAAACGTTGCATGAGGACATGCAACCCTTTCAGTTGGGGGGGATGTTAGGACTCCATATTGTCTACTTTTGACCTTATATTTTGTCATGATGTTACCCTCTTTAGCCCATAAGTTGAAACCTTTGATAACATTTTGACCTCATTATTTCAAGGTATGAAGTAACTCTCCTCATTGCTATATGTTTAATTATTCAAAACATATTCATGTTATCTTTATAATTAAGCTTTGGAAGTTGACTAAGTCGCTGACAATTGTTGAAACTGTTCAAAGTCCGCAGAATTATAATTCACATTTGTTGCAACACCAGAAACAACAACTGACTAAAGCGGGTAAAACCTCATTTTGCAATGGGTGAAACAACAATTGTCTAGCGGGGCAGTAACCGTCTGAAGCTGGCAGAACTATACTTGGCAGATGCTGACACAGCATGATCAACAAAACATAGTCGCAGATGCTGGAACATAGGAACATCACGAGAACTTCAAGCGAACAGTTGAGATTTACCAAATCGACAACAAGGATGAAACAACCAAGGATAACACAAAGATCTCAAGGAGATGGACGAGGTATACCAGTTTTGCAACACTACAAGGATCCGCCTAACGAAGGATGACAAAGTTTACACACTGTTGTAACAACATGCTGTAACAAGAATTGATTTCCTATTTTTGTATAAAGAGGTCAAACTGAATGAATAATGACAATCTATTGTAATAGATGTCTCCTCTATAAAGAGGAGACATCTACAGTTGACAAGTAGCTAATCGTAACGGAAGTATTGTAGTGCAGAGCAATTCTGAATTGTAATTGGACATTTTGGCAGATGAATAAAACATTGTTCTTAGCATTTCAACTTAGCATCTGTGTTCCGGGGAATCTTGTGAGAGGGACAGGGCCCACCTTCTTCACAATATTCACCCATTTCTTTTCTGTTAAGTGTGTGTGTGATTTCTGTGTATTTCTAGCCTTGCTTCCGATATTTCCTTTTTGCTGATACTCTGTTTTCTTAATCGATTGGCGCTGTGAAAGAGTGTGTCACCGGTGATTAGGATTTTCAGTGTGTATTGGAAAATTGGTTACAGAGGCAGGTGTTGAACATCCTTATTCTAAGGACAGGGTCTTCGTCCTCTGTTACAAGACAGCCATCATTTCTTTCTGCAGATTTGTTAACATTAGTTAATTGCTTTCATTTTATTTCTGCAATAGATCATAGTTGTTGTAACACAGAGTAAGGGTTTGATAGAAAGTAGATTTGTTTATACTACAGCATTTAATGCTTTTAGAATTGAGTGCATACAGTACGAGGTCACCTTTGAAACAAAATGACTTTCCCGGGTTGACAATTTAATGTGGTATTCGACTGTTTAATTAATAAACAATTCGAGCAGCCAACAGCCTAGAAGATCTTGGAACCAACTGTGGTGGTCCATTATCAGGTTGAATCTCCTGTAAAGGTTCCTGCAAGATTCCTTCTTCTTCTTGTTCATCATTTTCCACTTGTTGTTCTTCATGCTCCTGAATTTTTTGTTCATTTTCTTGTATTGGTGGTATGTTTTCCTGCTGCTCTTCAAACCTATCAATAACCTTCTTGACCTCCAACTCACCTACAGTCCTCTTGAACATTTCTGACTCATTAAATATAACATCCTTGCTTCTAATAATTTTATGTTTGACTAGATCCCATAGACAATAACCAAAATCTTCATCACATATCCCAAAAAAATGCATTCCATAGATTTATCATCTAGCTTAGTTCTATTTTCACTGGGAATGTGTACGAATGCTTCACATCCAAATATTTTCAAGTGAGAATAATTCAAATTCTTACCAGTCCAAAATTCTTCAGGGATACCGCCATCCAAGGTTGTAGTTGGAGATCTATTTATGAGGTAGCAAGCAGTCCTAACTGCTTCAGCCCAAAAATTCTTCTCCAAACTGAAATTGGACAACATACTTCGCACCTTTTCCATAATGGTGTGATTCATCCTTTCTGCGACACCATTCCGTTGAGGAGTACCATGCACGTTATTCTCATGCTTTATGCCAAACCTGTTACAATATTCATTAAATGCATTTGAGCAATATTCTCCACCATTATTTGTTCTTAAACACTTCAGCAATTTGTTAGTCTCTCTTTCAACAGCAACGTGGAATTTTTGAAATATTTCAAACACTTCACTTTTATTTTTCATAGGATATGCCCAAACCTTCCTGGATGCATCATCTATAAATGTTACAAAATATGATGTTCCTCTTAACGATTTGATGCTAACAGGACCAAACACATCTGAGTGTACCAATTCTAACACATTTTTCTTTCTATCATGGCCACCTCTAAGGAATGAAACCCTTCTTTGCCTACCATATATACACTGCTCACAAATATCAAGATTGTAGGATTTCAAACCTGGCAATAAATTTTTACCAATAAGGATTTTTAATCCCTTCTCACTCATGTGACCCAAACGCTTATGCCACAGATCTGTTGAATTTACTTCTTTTGTGACAGCAGCCAAATCGGATTTTCCTATCAGTGTCTTCAATGTGTATAATGTTCCTATCTTGGGTCCTTTGGCCACGACCAATGCACCTTTGCTAATTTTCTAGCCTCCTTTTCCAAAGCTTGTGGAATAGCCTTCATCATCCATTCGTCCCATAGAGATTAAACTCATGCGCATTTCTTGTACATGCCTGACCTGTTTCAATAATATATCTTGTCCATCTTTCATCTTGATCTGGACATCTCCCACTCCAACAATACTGCAAAAATGATTATTCCCCAAATGCACTCTACCATAATCACCATGATTATATGAAACAAAACTATCTTTGCATGGGGTTACATGGCGAGATGCCCCAGAGTCAAGGATCCAATCAAAGCTACTGCTATATGTATATACACATGCATCCTCTACTGAAACAATAAACAACACATCACCATATGTGGCTACAATAGTAGTCTAACCTTCATTTGTGTTAGATGACTTGTGATTTGTATTGGACGGTCTCTGATCCTTTTGTCCATTTTTCCAGAATCGACATTCTTTCTTCATGTGCCCGGGTTTGCCACAATGAAAGCAGATGATTCTACCTCTCCTTGATTTTGATCAGCCTCTCAATCTTGATCGCTCTTGCCAGCCTTGATCCATTTTCCTACCACGATCAGCTAGAGCTAGAGCCTCTCCTCCCTGGTTTTCCACAATTGACTTGCATCATGGCTCCTCATTCATTAAACTACTACTGACATCATCATACTTCAGGGTCCCTGTAGTTGCTGAAGTGCTCATAGCTACAATTAAATTTTCCCAACTGTCTAGCATAGAACACATCAACAATATGGCTCTAATTTCATCATCTAAAATGATTTTAACAGAGGCAAGTTGATTAGTAATAATATTAAATGCATTCAAGTGCTCAGCAACTGAAGCACCCTCCTTCATTTTGAGATTATAAAGCTTCTTCATCAAGAACACTTTGTTTGATGTTGTGTTCTTCTCATATAGATCATGGAGCTTCTTCCATAATCCTTCTGCCATCTTTTCTCCAAACACATTGAAATAAACATTCTTTGCTAAATATTGGCGGAGTGTTGCAATCGACTTTCTATCTAGCTTATTCCACTCTTCATTTGTCATCGATGATGATTTCTTTGTTGGGCCCTCAATTGGAAAATACTGATCCTTTAAAATCAGTATATCCTCCATATGTGATTTCCATAGGGAAAAATTAGCCCCACTCAACTTCTCCATATCTATAAATGTTGTCTCCATTTTCAATCAAATTCACGCCCCAAAAAACTCCACTTAAAAATAAAACTTTAATTATTACTTTTTAAAATTTAGTAATAATGACCTTCGTCCTTTTAAAATAACCTTTTCAAAATTCCTGCTCCTTTTTAAAATATACTTTTCAAAATTCCAACATATAATTATATATGTTCCATAATAAATATAAAAAACATATATAATGTTTTAACATTTTCACACTTCACACATACATATGTTGGTTTAAAAAAAAACTTGACATATACGTGCAAGATTGATGTAAAAAAAAACTTACGAACACCACGTTTCAACTCCAATATCCACGGATCTCCACGTTTCAAACTCGAGCAACACATTTCAACATAGATCCACGACCTTGTTTTTCTTGCAACAACTGTCTTTTAGTTCCAGCGTTCCTCAGCTATTTCCTGGATAGATCCTTCAACAGCTGCAGGGGTAACAACCAAAGTTTTAATGAACGCTGCTAGAGTAAGGCGACGACACTAAGCGGCTTGCACAGTGGATATTCGAACCTGGGTCTGATACCAGTTGTTAGATCAGAGCATACATAACACACAACGGATTTATACTCAGAGACAGACAAATGGAGAAACAACAATATTACTCAATCAGAAACAACAGAATAGATAAAACAATCACTGGAGAACAGAAATCACTTAGTATTACATAACAAGCTTGGGCCTTGGCTTGCTTTCCTTGGCAAGAGAAATTACAAATTTATAGAGGCAGAAGAAGGATCTAGAATCTTGTATGTGATTCAGATGGAGATCTAGAATGATCTAGAAACTAATGGCTGAGTAGAAAGATCTAGAATCTTGGATATCTAGAAAGATCTAATCTAGAAGGGTCTAGAATCTTGCATGAATTTTGGCTTCACGATTGTCGTTATACCAAAACCTGCAGGTGTTAGTAAACAGACACGTCACTAGATTTAAGCACATGCCATGAAACACATGGGGAGCATTGGATTATCCTTCTACACTGTCATTAACAGGGAGCCAACAATCTCCCCCACAACATGAGCCCGATGTGTTTCGAACCTGAGACCTTTAGCTCTGATACCACTTGTTGGATTAATTATTGCCGTTACACCAAAACCCGTAGGTGTTAGTAAACAGACAAATCGCTAGATTTAAGCACATGCCACGAAACACATGGGGAGCATTGGATTATCCTTCTACACATCCATTAACAGGGAGCCAACAAAAACTAGCCAATTGGTTGCTTAACCAGAAAGTTTGGTATTAGTTTATTGTTTACATAGAAGAAACATTGTAGGTTAAGGGGCACATAGCTTATAGTGTGATAATTGACTGTTCAACAATATTGTTGATTAGGACAAATACATCTTTCTAATGATGACTAGGAAGATAAATTTTCTAAACCTTTTCTATTTGCAAAAGCATTGATAAATGACTAAAGTTTGCTTCAAAGGAAGTCATGATATCTACTTCTGAGAAACAACTGGAAATATTATACTTGAATGACACACTACTTGCTTACATGATAGATGGCAATTCCAAGTTTATTATGCATATATTCCCACCATGGATTAACCGCTTTATCTTCTATTCCAGCTTGTTCTTCTATGGTTCTACAAATAGGCCAACTATGCTTCGTTTTTATAATATGAGAGAAATAATGATATGATAAACACATACATGATAGTACACACAAACTTTACATATCATGATTTATTATGGAAAATCTCGATAGGAGGAAAACTAGTCTAATAATAAGGCATAACCACAGTCATACCTTGACTTAAAAGCAGTTAAGCTAGCCAACATCCTGGACAACCCAATGAGCCTTTTTTTCAACTCAAACACATTAATGGAGAATTCCCCAATTTTCTAAATGCTTCATCACATATAATCCATGGACTTTAATACCACTGACCACCATAACCATGTACCTAAAACCACCACTATCAAAAATGTTAAGTTGTGACCTGGGGTGGGTTTTGTGCACATTTGTGCAGCTCGTTTTCCAGACTCTCCCTTGTGCCTTCGTTTCGGTCGTGTGTGGGCGCCCATTTAAACTCATTCGGGCGGGATGTTTGAGGGCGCCCGTGTAAACTCGTTTGGGCGAGTCGTTTGAGGGTGGCCATGTAAAGTCATTCGGGCGTCTGTGTAAACTCATTTGGACGGGTCGTTCGAGGGCGCCCATGCAAACTCGTTCAGGCGAGTCATTTGAGGGCGTTCGTGTAAACTCGTTCGGGCGGGTCGACCAACACCACGAGCGCACAGATGCACACGGCCCACCCCAAGGGTGCACACTTCATTCCTCGACCACCGCAATGGCAAACAGACATGCAGTAATCCACCCGCGCTTATGACGATGCAACAGCCCGTGTTGGTTTGCACCTCAAGTCGAGCGACGGACCAGCCTGAGCCATTCCACATCCGACCGAGACACGTCGACAGTCTCCATCCACTTTCCTCGTGACAATTTTAAGCACTCTTTAACTCTCTTTTCAAAGTCCTTTTCATCTTTCCTTCACAGTACTTGTTCACTATCGGTCTCTCGCCCGTATTTAGCCTTCAACGAAATTTACCACCCAATTGGCGCTACATTCCCAAACAACCCAACTCATCGACAACGCCTCGTGATGTGGTAGGGTCCCGGCCCGAAGGGGCTGTCACCCTCTCAGGCACCCCCTTCCAAGGGACTTGGCCTAGGTCCGCTGCTGAGGATGCTTCTACAGACTACAATTAAGGCGACGCTGCCACCCGATTTTCATGTCAAGCTCTTCCCAATTCGCTCGCCGCTACTAGGGGAATCCTTGTAAGTTTCTTTTCCTCCGTTTAATTATATGCTTAAACTCAGTGGGTGTTCTCACCTGAGCTGAGGTCGCAAGTTGGAGCTAAATCCACCCTACCCGATGGGAGGGTAAGAGAGAGCAAAGCAAGTTCGAGTGATGCCACAAAAAGCCCACATCATTTTTCTTCAAGTGTGAAGTTTGTTCGACTAAGTAAGTCCTCCTCCAGGAAAAACAACGTTGACCAGGCAAGATTGGCTCTGATGTCATCCTCTTGTGCTTATTTGTCGAGGTAGTCCAAAGTATTCACGGCAGAGGAAGAGGAAGGGTCTAC
Source organism: Pinus taeda (assembly GCA_000404065.3). Lineage (NCBI taxonomy): Eukaryota > Viridiplantae > Streptophyta > Pinopsida > Pinales > Pinaceae > Pinus > Pinus taeda. Next base: position 85,149 of record APFE031724791.1, read on the forward strand.
GATGTCATCATTGGCTATCTATGCTGCCGGAGCCCGAGAAAAATCTGGCAGGTTATCCTATTGACAGAACCATGTGGCGTGAGACGGTTTAAAAAAAAAGTCAAAGGTGGAGTAAACAAGAGGCGAAAAACTCTGTACGAGACAAAACACGTGTCAAATTTCGATAAGAGGGAACGACGAAAATGCAATGAAGAGATTGGCGGGGCTGAACAATGTTTGCCCAACTAACTCTATAAAAGAAAACGTTTTTCAACGTAAAAATAAATAAATTAAATTAAATTAAAAAATTTCATTCACACCAATTAATTCAGGTTAATTAAAAATGTATCATAATATTTTAGTCTATAAGAATTTAAAAAATAAATAAATATTAAAAAAAACATTTTTTAAAAATAAAATTTAATAATCTATATTTCAAAAATTTTAGATGAACTTAACTAGTGTAAAAATAATTATAAATGTATTTAAAAAAATAAGATAAAATTAACAGACGAATCCAAAACTTAACTAGTGTAAAAATAATTATAAATGTATTTTTAAAAAAACATTAGATAAAAGTAGCAGAAGAAGTGATACACAGTCAAATCTATTTGACATCAGACCAAACACCATGGTCCCTACCAGAGACTAATAAAAGGTCCAAACTTAACAACGACCTACAATAATTAGTTTTAAAAAAACGTTGAGTTCTTGATAAAAATTCATGTTCTTGGACCCAATTTCTATCTCCTTGACAATAATTTCAAATGGAAGGTAAGAAGTAATGCATGTCACATGACGATTTATTTTGGAGTTTTTTTATGATGGTGATGATGGTGGTTAACGTCCACTGAGACCAAATTAGTCTATCGGACCTATAATTTTCTTAGTTTCTAATTCTCTAGCTTCTCGTCTTTCTTGGCGAGATTGGTGCTATAGCTTTCTTTTTTTTCTCTATGGTCTTCCAACTTCCTTTATCTTGCATCTCCTTCATCTCTTCTGGTTCTTGGGACAATGGTGTCTTAGCTTCACGATCTCTTGTGTTCGTCCTTTTGAAGATAGTTGGAGAAGAAGTTTAGTCTGGGAGATCTGCTTTGCTATTAAATGGAGATTTATTTTGTGCAGTATTCGAATCGTCATAATTGTTGATGCTTAAGGGGTTGTCAAGTTTACTTTTTTGCTGTTGAGCAGGGCTTTCCCCTGCTTGTCTTGAGAGTTGTTTCCTTCTTGCCTGATTTATTGCGATTTAGAGTTTTCTGGAGAGTATTCTTCCTTGATGACAGTGTAATGTTCTTTTTGTGCTCCTTCCCACCATGTAGATCTGTGGTGATTCTTTCTAGCAGAATTTTTTTGGGAGGCTTTTGGACAATTTTTGGCTAGATGGTCTGTCTCAAAGCAGGATCAACATTTGAAGAGGACACTTTCATAATCGAGATTCTAGTTCCACACATATTCTTTACTTGTTAAGTTTAATTCAGCTGGGAATCTGGCGCTGAAGTCTATTTCCACACAGATGCGTGCATAGGTGGTTTTGGCATATTCCTCTGTTTCTAGGCACCTACAGTAAAATTTCCCAATTGCATTTCCAATGGCTTTTAGCGAGGAGAAATTCTAGAGATGCAAGGGTAGGTTTGGCAATCTCACCCAAACTGGTGTTAAGGTTATGACTATTGTTGAGGGATCGAATGATGGGTTCTATGGCTTCATGAATAGGTCTGAGTTTTCCCAAAACCAAGGGCCAGAATCTAGAATACATTGTCTGCTTTCAGGGTTTTCAAAATCTACTATAAAGAAACCCCTAGCACAGGAGTAGATATTAATTTCATCATAAATGACAGGCTTCCATACCTCTGAGATCCAATTGTGGAGCTCTGTCATCCGCGATAAAAAACCATTGAACCGACATATTAGGGCACTTTCATAAAACTTCAAAGCCTCATCGAGTGAGGCCTGGACTACTTGGACAGTGGGAGCTGGGGTTTCACTGACGATATGAGCAGGTGCTTGCCCCCAAGAGGCGGACGAAACTGGGCCAACAGCTATCTTCGCGAAGCTGGGATCCATCTGAATCGGAGCCTCGATTAGTCGATATGCGCGTTGTTGAATCGGAGTGCCGCCTCCCACTAAAAATAATCGGAGCTAAATGTAGCGCAAACTGCACTATGAAGAAAATATTTTGGGCCAGAAAGATGAGGTCGTCAAATCTGGACAGGGGCTTCCGAAAGAGCAGTCAGATCTAAAGGAAAACCCTCAAATCTAGTAATAGATCTACCACCTGTAACATTCTTATGCATATATCTTAATATAGGGAGTCCATATAACCCCTTGAAGTACGTCTATTAGTCGATATGCGTGTTGTTGCATCAAAGCCCTGCCTCCCACTAAAAATAACCGGAGCTAAATGTAGTGCAGACTGCACTATGAAGAAAATATTTTGGGCTAGAAAGATGAGGTTGTCAAATCTAGAGAGAGGCTTGTGGAAGAGCAGTCAGATCTGCGAAAGAGCAATCGGATCTGCGGATGTGGAAGAGCAATCAGATCTGCGGAAGATGCGGAAGAGGAAGAGCAGAGCGGATGCGGAAGAGCATATTTCATTCAACATATTTCATTCTCGCTTCATTACAATGTTGTATCCAACCATATAAATGTTTCCTATAAATTGATTTCCTTGACTCTCTTTCGATGTGAAATGAAAAGAAAAGGCGTTGTTTACCTAATGGTAAATTTGTTAGTTTGGTCATATTTTTTTTCAAAAAAATTGACATTTTAAGTGATTGAATCTTGTTTTTGATAATGGAGATGAATTCAGGACTATCAAAAATTATTAGGCCATCTAAAATCTTGAAATTTAATAATTGTGACTTGGATTTCCCAAATTTTTTACCAAATTTTAACAAAATCTAACATAAATTTTCATTGTTTTGTAGACAAATTTAAAAACTCATTTTAAACTAAGCTAAAAAGAAACTTCATAAGATGTAAAGGATATCAAAGTTACTATATGAAATGTAATAAAATTACAACTTCATCTCATCAAAAAAAACTTTCTTAAATTCATACAAATTTCATGTTATTGTAAAACTGTTTTCCTTTAAGAAAAAATACAACCCTGCAGAGGATCCCGAGAAAAAGTCATACATTGTATATATGAGGATCCAAGTTAAGAATTTGTGCTCAATTGTTGGGCATCAAATTCCACAATTCTCAGACACCAACGAACTGATTCACTAGTGGATCCCCTTTGACCCACCAGTGTACTGCTTCACTTTACGTTACCGAAGTTGTGAGAAATAGTAAAATTGTCGGTAAGATGCCACAGTTTGGAAGAAGGAAGAATGAATGGAATGGTAGTATGGTTGTGCTTCATGCTTTTGCCCACAAACTTTCTAAGCTATTGACATGGCATTCACTATAAGCGGGAGAAGTTGGATCCGAGAGGGAAGTAGGACGTGGGTATTGGATCTTTCTTGCTCTTTGTGCCCTCCTCTTTCTTCTTCTGATTCCCTTTACATGATTCCTTTGGCATATACGAAGAAGAAAGCAGCCTACAATCACTTTGAATGCACCCGTCATCACCATGTTGATCAAAATCGAGCTACTAAACACGCTCTGCCACTCAATAGAGATTTCTATTGGAAAAAAATCCCTAAGGGTAGCTCAATCAATTGAACTAATCATCTAATGCCTATTACTAATGGGTAGGCCATATGTTAAAATTTGATTAAGTCCCTCTACGATGTTGACCACTATTATGGATGATAATTGAGTCATTGTCCATCTATATAGTCAAGAAGAGGATGAGACACCTTGAGGTTTCCTTATAAAAGAGTTGATAAGATTGGCTCAATCAACTAAACTATTCACCCAATGAATGTTAATGATTGGTATGACATAAGATCAAATCTAGTAAATTCCCTTTAGCTTCTCGAGCACTTTTATAGTTGGTGTTTGATATGTTGACCATATTGATATTTTAGGAACCTAGAGGGTGGGTGGTGGATCCCACAATGTTTTCCTTTGAATATGTAACAACAACAATAAAATAATAAATCAATTGAATCATCTACCTAAGGCATGCTACTTATAGGAATGCCATTTCTTCAAAACAAAGCTTGCCACAAGGCCTTTGGTTATAGTCTAATTAATGTTCAAATTTACCAAAAACTCATTGGGTTACTAATAACTCTTATGGTTGGTGCTTAAACAACTCCCCATCTAGATATTTCAAGAATATTTGGGGTCAGGTGGGGAGGGAGGGATGTGGTGGGATCCTACAAACTTGGCCATTTTCATGAATAAGTTGCATGAGAGATAAGGAAATTATGGATTGGACCCCACCACACTGCGACCCACCTATTCATGATCCAACCATTAATAGATAAGATGAAATTCTTGATGATATACTCCACGAAGACATGCAATTTATAAATGGTTCCCCTCCATGATTATATTTCTTGTGGTCATTTAAACATTTATTAAGTTATTATTTCTCAAAACAACCACTTTTCCTTTGAATAATAGTTTCATTATGTTTCGAATAAACTCATTACCCATGGAATTTTAAAATTTTGGATATATCCTTCGAAGAGTTACTTGATGTTTGATTGTTTTTTTCATGATGGTTCGTACACGTGGTTCATTAAAAATATATATATACACATGTTTTATATTAATATTAGGAAGAAAAAAACAATTTTAAGGAAAATAAATTACAAGATCACATAAAATAATAACGTGTTTGGTATATTTAATAAGCTAAACTTTCATATACATATTTTTGATAGATTTAATAAGCTAAACTTTTATATACATATTTTTTATTTCATTGATATTCAATATGTGAATTGTAATTTCAAAACAAGTTATCTAATTGATTTCATTTATGTCGATCAAGAATTTTAGAAAACACATATTGATATTAGGATGCAAAATTAATATGCCTCTCTTGAGATTATCATGATTAAAATATCTTTAAAAATTTTAATTTTGAATTTCGTTTTTCTATATGAAAATCAAGAAATTACAACCGTGAGATGATGCTCGGAAAGAAAAAATCATAAATTTTGAAGATATGAAAATCCAAGTTGAGAATTTGCGATAAATTTATGGGCATCAAATTCCACTATTCCGAGACACTATCGATATGATCCTAGATTGGATTCCCCTTGATCCACACGTGGAATGCTTGAATTTCCACAATTCTTTTGATAAGAATAAGTATATGCTTGAATTTCCACAATTCCTTTGATAAGAATAAGTATACCCTTTAAAGAAACATCATCCATCACCATGGTAATCAAAATCAAACTACTAAACACGATTTGCAACACAACAAATTTCAAAGGCTGCAATTGTTTCATACAGGTTCACACTCTGGGATAAACATTATTGTATAACACATTAATATGGCATTCACTATAAGCGAGAGAGGTTGGATCCGAGAGGGAAGTTGCATGTGGGTAATTGTGACTCATTTTGAATTTGTCAAAAGAAGGTTTCTCTTCTATTCTACACGTTTTGTTTCACAAAAGTTCTATTCATATCCTTTATGGTTTGGATGTCAAGAATGGTTATTGACACTTCCAACCTGGTTAAGTTTACCAATAAAGAGAAGAAATTGTTACAAGGAACGTGTTGTGTTTTTTGTTTTTTTTTTTAATCACGATGAATCTAGTGATTTGGTGAGGTGAAAGATTAAATTTCTGCGGCTCAAAGTAGATTAAAAATTATTTAGTCAAAAGCTCCACTATTGTGGAGGAACTTGATGACAAATTGTTATTAGGTTAGGTTTTGGTTTTTTTCTTTTTTTTTTTCCTCTTTACCATGTTGAATTGATAACTTGTTAAAGTAATTTGGCTGAATAAATTGTTATGACGATCATGTTTTGTTTTGTTTCTTTACCATGGTGAATCGATAACTTGTTAGAGTAATCTCGGTGACGCTCAATATCAAATCAAGTGGAGGGGGTAACATCCCATTGTTCCAACCACTAAATCGTCCCACGAGGAGATGATGGTCATGCTTTGTTAGCTCTTTAATGATGGACACCCTATGTTCTTGCATTATCTTTTAATGATGGATGCCTTGCGTTAAATCTTAGACGGTAAAGATTTGTAGTCCATCTAGTATGGTCTAATATGGTTACATTAAATTACCATTGGAATTTTGGAGTCAAGTCATTTTGTAGTAATTAAGTAAGTTGGAGATATTTATGAGTTTTGAGAAGGATTTATATAAGTTAGCTTTAAAAATTGTGAATATCCTAGTTGAACTAGATTACTATTAGGTCTTCTAGATTGTATAAGAGTAAAGGTGAGTAATCTTATCTTTCTCCAAACTTCTAGGTTACAAGGTTATTTTATTCATTGCAACTTATATCATCATTATGGTCACATCAAGAAGGAATGCTCTTTTAGAAAAACAAACAAGTGAATGGTTTGTAAAAGGACAGGTATTGAATTTGGTAACATGGATAAGCTCCATACATAGTCAAGTGGATTTGTAATGTTAGTGGTGCACAGGTTTAGGTCATTTGTGATGTTATTGTGCAAATATTAGCAAAATGTATGTTAACCACTAATAGAATTCTCTTCCCTTCAAATACCACACTTATCTCAGAGGTCACACTATTAAATGTCATAAATCATTTAGAGGAGATCAGTAGAGGCACCCATGGACATTGCCTTTGTTCCAAGATATGAATGTTGAATTTTCTCACTATTAGCTCCCTCTTTCACCCATCAATTTAAGTTGTAATATGAATGTAGTCATAGATGCATGAGAGAATTTTGGCATTATGGATAAAAATGTGAAGTTGTCAATTGTTCACCAACACATCACAAAATCTAAGGGAGATATACGCTTAGGTAAGAAACCCCACATGTATAAAATTATTTTACCAATGTTATCATTGTCGGATATGCCTAGGAGGAGTTATGGTCAATTATATTAACATAAATATAGGTTAGAGAATGACATGAGGATTGTTTCTAGATTAGCGTGAGGTAAAAAAATGGCTAGGCCTCTAAGTAAATGTTTGTAGTGAACAAACATATTTATGCGACCACATGCATCATGACCACAGGGATAGAAGCTCATCTAAGGGTATGCACACTACTAAAGAAAGAAAAAAAAGTTGTATCTAAGTTTAGGTGCCAACATGGATAGAAATATTTTTCCCTTTCTCTTTAATTAACAAATATTAAAATTTATTTTTTCTTCCTTTTTTGTTAATTTGAAAATTATGCAAAATTTTTATGGCTAGGTTACAATATGGTTTTAAATTTTTCAATTGAGTGGATAATTTTTTCGCCTTGAAAAATATGTAAAAATACTATGGCCAAATTACATGATGGCTTTAGAAATTTCTTTGACTTGGGAATGATAGTCATTCAAATTTAGAGCAACACAACACTGTAAGCTAGGCATTTAAGTTTGTATTCAGAATTGAATTTTTTAAGTTTAGGAGCATTGGGAATTAGAATTTTGTAAATATAAACAATTTTGATAATTATTCCATTACAAATTATAATTTGAAATCTAAGAGAATTAAAAATATTAATTATAATTGTTTTTTTGAGGTGGAATGGTTAATATAATTGAAAGGCTTAAAAAATTAAGAAAGAATCTTCCATTGATTAAACAATTTATTTAAAGAAATCAAGTAATTGCATTGAATTTAAACATTGCAATGGTTTATACATATCAATATTGGTAACGAAATACATGTTATTATCTCTACAATTCCAGGGTATAATATATTGGTAATGTATAGACACTAAATGAACTTGAGTGTTGATGAAAGATTAAATAATTAATATTGAAAGTTAACATTATAAAACAAATATAATTTATTTTTTTTAATTCTATCTATTCCGGTTATGATTGATGCAATGAATTAGGGTCTTATTTGGTCATCATAATTTTCACCACCACTGTCAAATTATTTTCCTTTGTTGTCATACTTGTACTTATCATGCTATGTGTCATACAAGTACCTGTCATACTAGTATAGAGAATAATCCATTCAGACAATCCATCCCAAACCTCCACCCTTGTCGATATGGCCATGACATTTTATGATAGCAACAAAGGAGTATGAACTAGTTATGTGGTGCCCTTGCTCAAATTCAATACCTTTCACAGGAAAAGGAAGCTTATGGGGACCAAACAAGGCATCCAAAGCCATTGAAGACTCCTCGTTGTTGCTTGTAATGCTCGACGCCCAATAATCAAAATGTTGATACCTTTTAATAGCCTTTGCTAAAATCAAACTTTTCTTCTTTCGTTGGTCAATATCAAACTTGTTAGCTGGACTTTTATAGTTGTAGTTATCGACACAGTGATCCAAATATATTGTCTAGCAAGATTCGGAGATCTCACTAGCCCTAGTGTCTGAGTCTTCAACTTTCAAATATTGGAATGGACCAACGTCTCAGCTCTTCACATGTTGGATACATGAACGGTCTCTATAAAATTTCTTTCGTGTTGTTACATGAATGGTCAAATTATGTCATTTCTCACTTTCAATTTCAGTAAATTTCCTTAGTTTGAGAAAGCTCAAAATGCAGAGAATTCATGGGTTGCTATAGTTGATACAATACATGCACATCTGTCAATTTATTTCTCCATACCCTCATTATTGATTCCCTAATATGTTTTTATAGGAGGTTATTGATTCCCTAATATGTTTTTATAGGAGGTGGTACATCTGTCAACTTATTTATCCAAATTCTTATTATTAATTCACTAATATATTTTTCTAAGAAGTGGCAAAACTTGTTAGAATATGAAAAAATAGTCATTAATAGTTTTTATTAATTCAGTACTATAAATAATATATTTTTGCTAAAATCTAAAATTTAGATCTCATGAAAAAAAGGAAATGTCAATTATCATATCATTTTTTAAATGACATCCTATGCTTTTAATTTTTTTAAAGTAAATTTTCATATATATATATATATATATATATATATATATATATATTTAATGATTAATTTCAATAACGCCATATACCTTCGTTAATAACATTTATTACTACTGCGTATAATTGAAATGTAACTATCATTTTTAAACGAAAAAAGAACACAGAATTTTGTACAATATGGAAATTAAGGCAGATATTTTAGGATATGCGACATGAGAAATGGTTAAAAAAATAGAATATATGTGAAAGCACAATTTTTTTCACATTATGGTAAAGGTGAATGTCTGTGAAAACGAAAAAGTATCGTACATTACAGCAAGGTGAAGTAAATGTTGTAGAATATAGCGCTTGTATACAAAGGTAAAACTGATGATCTTCAAATCAGATTATATAACCATATAATATCTATGACTATCGCTCTATATACGTATGGTATTGGATCAATTTCCTAAGTGCCTGATTGGGTACATGCAAGTTTTAAATGTATTATTTTACTATTTTGATTCTCAATGTACCTCAATATGGTATTGGATCAATTTCCTAAGTGCCTGATTGGGTACATGTAAGTTTTAAATGTATTATTTTACTATTTTGATTCTCAATGTACCTCAATTCAATGTAGGTATATTACTTCAATTATGGTTGACTCTCAAAGCATCTCAATTTAGTGTATTTTTTTTTATTGAAGTACATTAATTAAGAAAGAATTAGGATTTGATTCTTAAAGTATTTATGGAAATCTTAATAAGATCTATTAATTATTGTTTATCCTTAGATCTTACCACTAAGAGGGCTCTAGTGTTTTTCCTATTCAAGTAAGCAATTTTTTTCCTTTGAATAGAAAACCTTAATGTAGTGATCGAAAAACAAAACTCTGCAACAAAATACAACATATTTGTAATTCATAATCTAAATCTAATTTTAATTATCATTGTACAACAAATTATAAAGTTAAAAACCCTTTAGTTATTTTACATAAATATATAATAAAAAACATTAAAAAAAATTCTAAATATACGTAGTCTCTACACTATTACTTCTATTTCCGTGAGATATATTATGTGATATTCCAATAATTTATTTATTTTTATTTTTAAAATAAAAATTTACCCAATAAAAAACAATAAACAATGAACTATCGCTAATGCCAAGTGAAGTAATACAATGTGTAAAATATGAATTAAAAACAATAAAAAAAACAAAACAAAACAAAAAAACAAAAACTTCAAATCTTGTAAAATGTGAATTAGAGACAACAACAACATAAAAAAAACTATGCTATTGATCACCTTGGCACATAAAATTTAATTGAATCAATTCGTCTTAAAAACACATAAATATTGTTAAAACAGTGGACTCTAATTTACAAATCAAATAATAATATTTCACTTTTCTTCTTTATTTTACCCACAAATTTCAGGTGAACAACACTCTTCTTTGTTGAAGCCATAGACTTCAGCTTTCAACCACATAGCCCAAGTGAACTAAAAAATAATTCCAGACATTTGTCCTTGATTTAAGCGCATCAATAACACTCCTATAGCATTTGAATTCAGAAACTATATAGCTAGTGGATTTGAAGCTCAAATTTGAATCTATCCTAGCCCCTTCGTCGTTATATAAGAACGGGCTGACTCCAAACTCGGATTTGAAAATCATCTACGCTCCTCCCAATCAATGGCTGTAACGTTACGTGATAAAAAAAATGATGTTGCATTGCGTTCTGATAAAATTCGTCATTGCATGGAGAACGTCAACTAATTTCACATTTTGAATGTTGTGTCTTTATATTTTTGCATTGTTATTACCGCTAAATAAATAACCAACGAGATTTGTTTAGTTTAGTTAGATAGTTGTTGACAGATTATTTATTTTTTCTTCTAGTTTCAAAAGGTATAAAGAGACCTTAATAAGATTATTAAATTGAAATTGTTGAATTTTTCTAGAAGAGTTAATTGGTTTGTGGAAAACTTTGTTTTCTTGGACTGGATCATTGTGTAATTATTTTTCAAGAACACATTGAATGTCTTATTTCATTTTAGAGTAAGTTAATTACCTAAAATCAAGAAACCTCTATAGATGGTCAAGCATATATGAAAAATACATCTCATTCATATGCAATAACAAATCCACCTTTTCTTTTCTGTGAGTAAAATTTCAAAAACATGAACACATGACATTTCATATGCACAATAAACCCAACTTCTGAAATTTCAATGCTTTGATGCATCCCATTCAAAAAATATATAAAAAAAAAAAGACAAAAACATAGAACATTTAACAACTCCTGCGTTCAAATGCTCATGTTTCTTTGATGTAGAACTTTACTCACCTCCACATGCATGTTTCTCATGATATCATTTGCAGTAGTGCTTTTGCTTCAAATCTCTTTAGCTTCCACATGCTTGTTTCTTATGATATCGTTTGCACTAGTGCTTTTGCTTCAAATCTTTTTAACAAGATAAAGTATTATGTCCCCAGTTCAAGCATTTCACATTAGAAGATGTTTGTCCATTATTAATATTCACATTAGAAGATGTTTGTCCATTATTAATATTCACATTAGAAGATGTTTGCATATAATTATTAATACAAAACATGCAGGTCCACACAAAGAACCTAAGACTATTACATCATTTCACATTAGATGATATTTGTCTAGGCTTAATAGTACAAAACATGCAGATCCATACGAAGAACCTAAGACTATTACATCCTTCATTGAAAAGGGTAGATCTTTTTAAAATTTACAAAATTTGGTAACAATTTGCCAGGTAAGGCGGAAATGATCCAGATTTGTAGTTAGCTTTTTTCTGTTTAACTTTTTGTTCTTTTAGTCTAATGCTTTGTGCTTCTTGGATAAGCATCGTGTTACTGATACAAAATTAGAAAGCAAATGATGTTCAGGTGCATGACATAAATTAAAAGAGCTTTCAGGCGCATTACAGAAATTAAAAGAGCCTTAGAATTTTGCAAGTTTTCCTTTCTGTCAGAACCTTTACCCTTCATCAAACAAATATTTATGGGAATTGGGGAGGGAGTAGCCTTCTAATGCCTTCAAAAATTTATCTTCAGTTGTTTCTTGATGATAGAAAACTGTGGGTATTGCAACAAAGACCACTGATATGCCATTATTGTTGAGCAGTGACAGCTATAACTGGGGCATAAAGAATTATGATGTCATCCAGCTCAGCCTTGTTATTGCATTGTGGACACTACACGTTTACAGAAATAGAAAATTACAATCCCCAAGATTTGGTTGCAACAAAAACATAGAAACTTAATCTTTTTGAAAAACTTCATAGCCTTACCAGTTCATTTAACATCAAGACCATGGAAATCAACAATGGCAAGGTTGAATAATCTTACCTTGCCAATGTTATTCGCATGTAGCTGAAGCCACTTTCTTGTTAGTTTTGACAACGATTTTAGTTAGTTTTTTTTAAACTGTATTGTAGTTAGTTAGGCGGAACTGTATTTCGGTTCTATTTTTCAGTTATGTAACATGATATATAATTAATGTAATAGCACATGAATGAGCAGTGCGGAGAATCATCAGTTCATCCATCATTCAGTTAATAAAACAGTTTCATCTTGGTGTTCTTTCATCTGTTCTATCTGTCTTTGCTTCTCTGTTATTCTACAATTGGTATCAGAGCCTGTGAAGGAGCGGCTGTGCGTGCCTGTGAAGGAGCCGAAGTGTGATTGCTGTGCGTGCCTGTGAAGGAGCGGCTGTGCGTGCCTGTGAAGGAGCTGAAGTGTGATTGGCTGTGCGTGCCTGTGAAGGAGTCTGTGGTGCTGCGGCTTGATTGGCTGTGCGTGCCTGTGAAGGAGCGGCTGTGCGTGCCTGTGAAGGAGCCGAAGTGTGATTGGCTGTGCGTGCCTGTGAAGGAGCCTGCGTTGTTCAGAATTAGGAAGTTTGTTGCGTGAAGTGTGACTGGCTGTACACTTGGTTGTACGTGCCTGCTGCTGGAGCAAGTGTCATCAGGTATTTTTTTTTAGAAATTTTTTTTTGTCCCAGAAAGCAGGAACAATTTTTTTTAAAAGGGTCTTTAAATTCAAGGAAAAAAAGAGACAGATTTTTTTTAAAAGGGTCTTTAAATTCAAGGAAAAAAAGAGACAGATTTTATTTTTTAAGGAAAGAAACAAGAAATTTTTTTCAGGGTTTTAGGAAAAGAAGACAGATTTTTTTTAAGGAAAGAAACAAGAACATAAATTTTTTTCAGGGTTTTAGGAAAAGAAGACAGATTTATTTTTAAGGAAAGAAACAAGAACAAAATTTTTTTCAGGGTTTTTTATTTAGTTGGAGAAATAAGGAGGAGTTTGTTTTTTAAAGGAATATAAAACCCTAGAAAGGTTGAAACCCTAGGAAAGGATAAATGGCCTAGACGTCGAATGCGAAATTCGAGGTGGAGAAATTCACTCGAAAGAGAAATTTTGCTCTTTGGAAACTGAAGGTTAAGGATCTGCTTGTGCAACAAGGGTTGCACAAGGCATTGGATGGAGCGACTAAAAAACCTGATACCATGACCACTTCAGACTGGGAGGACTTGGATGCCCGAGTTCTCAGTACCATCCGGCTATGTCTAGCGGATGAAGTTCTCTTCAACATTGTTGAAGAGACTACGGCGTCAGGATTGTGGGAAAAACTTGAAAACCTCTATATGACAAAATCATTGACAAACATAATTTATCTGAAAAGACAGTTATACAGCCTTAGAATGAAAGAAGGTTCAAACGTTGCAGAACATTTGAATGTTTTTAATACACTAATATGTCAATTAACAGATATGGAAGTCAAAATACAGGAAGAAGATAAAGACATAACCTTGCTGTGTCCTCTGCCTGAATCATGGGATCACTTCGTAACTTCAATCAGCTTCAGCTCTGCTGATTCTTTGAAGTTTGAATCAGTCATGGGAGCTCTTCTGTCAGAAGAAGTACGAAGGAAAACCAACACTGAAACAGCTGCATCAGAAGCCATGGTCGCTAGAGGACGCTCAAAGGAAATAGGAGAAAAACCAAGGGGAACTTCGAGATCAAAATCGAAAGGAAAGAAGTGTAAGGAGAAATGTTGGAACTGCAATAAAGTTGGACACTTGAAGAAGGGCTGTTGGAAACGAAAGGAATCCGAAAACCTGAAGAACGAAGTGAATCAGGTCGATTCAGGTATGATTGATGAAGTTTTATCTGCTGAAGAATTGTGTATGATAGATGAAACTTCACCTGAATGTAATATATCTCAGGGAGTAGATAGCTGGCTGTTAGATTCTGGTGCTTCGCATCACATGTGCCCACATAGAAATTGGTTTACCTCATATGAAAATGTAAACGATAGTTCTGTGTTTATGGGTAACAATATGTCATGTCAGACTGTTTGGATAGGAGATATAAGGATTAAGATGTATGATAACACAGTTAGAACATTAACTAGTGTTAGACATGTACCTGATTTAAAGAAAAATTTGATTTCTTTGGGAGTTTTGGATTCAGATGGATATAATTTTACAGGTCAGGATGGCGTCTTGAAAGTTTTCAAAGGAGCACTTGTGGTTATGAAGGCTGAAAAGGTCGGAAATCTTTACAGGTTGAAAGGAAGTACTCAGATCAGTGAAGTAGCGGTTGCATCAGAAAAGGTAGAAGCAGGCACTCGTCTATGGCATCAACGATTGGGTCATATGAGCGAGAAAGGTCTTCAGATATTGATGAAGCATAAATCTCTTCCATGTCTGAAATCCTTGAATTTAGATTTCTGTAAACATTGTGTGTATGGCAAACAGTGTAAACAGAGGTTTAAAGTTGGTAAACATAATAGTAAAGATGTTTTAGACTACATTCATTCTGATCTATGGGGGCCTTCCCCTGTAATTTCATATGGAGGTGCATTGTATTTTTTAACATTTATTGATGATTACTCCCTGAAAGTTTGGATCTATATGCTAAAAAGGAAAGATGATGTATTAAATGTCTTTAAACAATTTAAAGTAATGGTAGAGAAAAGAACAGGCAAATCTATTAAATACTTAAGAACTGACAATGGGGGTGAGTTCACTTCAGGTGAATTTGAACAATACTGTAAGGATGAGGGAATTGTTAGACATAAAACTGCTGTTTATACTCCTCAGCAAAATGGAAAGAGCCAGAAGCATGATTAGCAATGCTAACTTGCAAAAGGAGTTGTGGGTAGAGGCAGTATCTACTGCTTGTTATTTAGTTAACAGATCACCTTCAGTAGAAATTGACTGTAAAATTCCTGAAGAGGTTTGGACGGGTCAGTCTTGTGACTATTCACATTTGAAAATATTTGGCTGTGATGCTTATTCTCTCATTCCGAAAAATCAGCGGTCTAAACTAGATCCAAAGTCAAAATGTTATGTCTTTGTTGGGTATGACTATGCAGTGAAAGGATATAGGTTGTGGGATTCTACATTGCGGAAAATAGTCGTTAGT
>APFE031724791.1:109213-148313 GCA_000404065.3 Pinus taeda
TAATCTTTGTTCTGTTTTCTTTATTGATATGGACAAAGGCCTCACAACCAAAAGACTTTAAAAATGAGTAGTTTACCTTTTTACCTATCCATGCTTCCTCTAGAACACCACCATCCAAGGAACTTGAAGGCCCTTTGTTTATTAGATAAACAACAATATCTACAGCATCTACCCAAAACTGTGAAGGCAATCTTGCATGCAATCTCATGCACCTTGCATGCTCCATGATTGTTCTGTTCATCCTTTCTGACACACAATTTTCTTGTGGTGTTCTTGGAATTGTATTCTCTCTGCAAATTCCACGCTCTGAACAGTACTATCAAACTCTTTGCTGCAACATTCACCTCCATTGTCTGATCTGAGACACTTCAATTTCTTTCCTATCTCAATCTCAACCAAAGATTTCCATTTCTTGAAAGTATCAAATACATCACATTTATTTGTAATACAATAAATCCAAGTTTTTCTAGTTTCTTCATCAATAAAAGTAACATAATAACAAGAGTCATCGAGAGATGATACTTGAGCAGGTCCCCATACATCTGTATGCACAAGCTCTAATTTTTCGCTCTTCTTTTCTTTCCCAACTCTCAGAAATCTGACTCTCTTCTGTTTTCCATAAATGCAATTCTCACAGAAGTCCAAATCAACATTCTTCAAACTCGGCAACAAATTCCTTGAGTGAAGAATCTTCATCCCCTTCTCACTCATGTGTCCAAGCCCATGATGCCATCATGTTGCATTTTCTCCTTTGGAAGTTAAAGCATTAATAGAGTTAGAAATACCATCGCATAAACACAATATACCAACATTTTCTCCTTTTTCTATTACCAGGGCTCCTTTGGTGACCTTCCAAGCTTTATCTGTGAAAGTTGTCACACAACCTTCACGCCTAACTTCCCTATTGAAATCAAATTTTTCTTCAGATCTGAAACATGCCTTACCTCCTTTAGTTGCCCTTGGTTTCCATTTTGCTATTTTACAAGAACCTTACCCATTCCAACAATTTTACAGGGTTTATCATCACCCAAATGGACTTGTCCAAAATCTCCTTGAACATAGTCATGAAAATAGTTCTTATCAGGTGTAGCATGGAATCAAGCCCCTGAATTTACCACCGAGGAATCAGTAATATTTTCGAAAGAAAGAATCAAAGCATCTTGTAACACCTCACGTGTCACATTTGCTTCATGATTGTTTTCTTGCTGTGCATCTCCTTCTTTTCCCTTCCGAGATCTATAGTCTTTCTTTAGGTGTCCTTTCTTTCTGCATTTCCAGCACACTATCCCCGATCTAGACTTGGATCTTCATTTCCTTAATTTACTACGATATCCTAAGCTCTTTCCTCTTTCCATTTTTCTTCCCCTAAACTCTGCACTTAAAGCATTACCCAATGTTTCATCGCAGCTTTTCTGTCGCATTTCCTTGCTAAGGATAGCACTGACAACATCATCAAACTTTAAAGTACTAGATCTAGAAACAGAGTTACTAATAGCCATTACTAAACCATTCGAACTTTCTGGCAATGAGCACAAGAATAACAGAGCTCTAACTTCATCATCAAAGTTTACTTCTGCAAAACTTAACTGACTTGTAAGAGTATTAAAATAATTTAAATGGTCTGCAACAGATCCACCTTCTGACATCTTCATATTAAATAACCGTTTCATAAGAAATACCTTGTTTGAGGCCGAGGGTTTTTCAAATAGTTTCGCCAATGCCTTAATCAAACCCTTTGTCATTATTTCCTTCTAAATATTGAAGGCAACCAATGTTGTGAGGCACAACCATACTGTTCTGAGTGCCTTTCTATCGAGAATATTCCATTCTTCATTCGTCATACCCGTTGACATCTTTGTTTTTTTTCTCAATGGTAGGTACAAATCTTTTTGATACAGATAATCTTCCATTTGCATCTTCCATAGCGAGAAGTTTTAGCCATTAAATTTCTTGACCCTAAACTTACCATCTTTCGCCATTGCTCCCACTCAAACTAGGAACCCTTCTCTCCTGCGAGTTTGCCAGCCAAATAGACCTTCGGCTCTCATACCAGTTGTTAGAAAATTATATATTATAGAGCAATGGAACACACAGAATATTGCAAAAACATAAAACACATAAAACACATAAAACCAAAGAGACATAGATATACGTGGTTCACCGAGTTTGGGCTAGATCCACCCCGAACAACCAGTCCTTCCTTTCTATTATCCAACAAAATGAAGAGACACAACCTATAGTAGATCCACTGTAACATCCTCTATTTTCTCTCACAGTCTCACCTCTCTATTTCTCGCTCGGAGAATACACATCTATTATACAGCATCAATACAATGCCCTCATACAAAGAGAGGGGTTGCCTTTTAGGGCAAAAAACCCTAAATTAAACATAAGTTCTACCATCAGATAATTCGCTTAATGAACGACCGAGATTGACTAGAAATTACTATACCTTTACAAGGAAATTTTACATCTATTTTTAGCTTCAGGGGCATTGCCCCCGAAACACCTGCTGGGGGACCACTGGCCCTCGGACCCCCCATCCGGTGGGGATGAGCCTCCCCGAACCCCGCGGGGGGGGACAAGTCCCCTCCACACCCCCCCGCATGGAGGGGTGTACAAAATTCTTGGGGTATACATCTGGCTGAAAGAAAGCCCTCTAAATAATCATGCTCCACACCCAACATATCACATATTGCCAATTCAAATAAACAAGATGTAATGGTCCATTAAAACTTTGCGATGCAATAAGATTCTTGCATCTCGCATATAGCTAAAAATAGTATGAAGCCACACTTGAAAACTTGCGATGCAATAAGTATTGATCGCATATCACAATCCCACCAGAGAGAGATAAGACTCACCTCGAGGGAATGCAATGCAATGTTAAATATAAATAAAGTGATAATAAAAAGAAAACATTATCCGAGCAGGTAAATAAGGATTTCACCAACTCTTTGTGCCAAGTCATCATACATCATAATGGCATAAATTCTAAATACTTTTAGAATATGGCACCTACACCTTCCGATTTGCGATATGTGATGGCTCTTAGAATATTAAAATAATATATATTGAAATCGTTGATCACAAAGTCAGAAGATTGATGGAATGCATTCTAATTAGAACTTGGGAAAACTGCGATGCGATATATTTATTGAAGCATTTAAGTTTGATGCCATTCAATACGATAAGGCATTAAGAACAGCAATGACTACGGTCCTTCAAAGATTTCATCTTGCACGTTAATATCAATTCATAATACGAAACCTTTCACACCAAATGCTCTTGCCCTGATTTTCGACTATACTATTATCACCACTATCTGTTCAAGCATTAGCCACTCTGAAGGTTTAAGTTTATCGCTCTTTTCTGTTTCATGTAATTGAAATTTGAATCTGGAAGTATGCAACCAGCTAAAAAGACAAAGAAGGGCCAAAATACGAAATCTTCCCCTGTAGTAGCCGAAGGAACGGAAATTTTTTTTTTGATGTCAGATACGACATGCCAAGACTGTGGGAAGATCTCATGGGAAGGAATATATGATATGTTGGAAAGGGAAAACCCAAAGGTAATAGAAGGGCAAGCAACAGCTGAAGGACTTGCAGAGTTAGAAAATACACTTAGTGATTTAGTCGATTCTTTCCTTCACTGATTAGCAACCTACAAAAAAATTTTGCCATACAATGACATGGTAAAATGGGTAGTTGAAAGTATCAATATAACAGACAGAACTCTCTTCACATATGATGGGAGAATATTTGGGTCCTTAAAGCCCGAAGATTTGAATAAAATGTATCGTTTGCGAGAGCCTCAGAAGTGCTACAACAAATCATTCCTTGAAGCTTTCGCAAAAGAAAATGAAGTAGAGTTTGACCCCATAAAAAAATGGAGGAATCTCCCTAATAAACACAAGCATGATTCATACGATATGTATTATGTGAACTCCCTAGCGTCTCCATATTGTTATGTTGTTGCAATGATGTGTAGATTATCTGGTAACCCCAATTCTACTAAGTTTTCCATTGAAAAGGTTCCCTTAATAGAAGCGGCTTTGAATTCTTATGTGATGGATTGGGCAACCATTCTATCAGATAAAATGGTTGTCCAAATACTTGATTATAGGAAGAACATGTTTGTTACCACCTGAATGGTTCCCCCATTTTATATGAGTGCATATATAGTTGACACCATTTTTTTAAACTCTGATTTTCCTATCATGGGATGGAAATGGATTTTGCAGGACCCAACCCCTATCCATGTTTACCATAAAGACCTGTGGCAAAAGCAATATAAGAAACATTTTTACAAAATTTTCCATGGCTTCATCGTACCCGTTCATCAGGCTATCTTTAATAGACCAGCCCCTCGGCTGTCCGAGGAAGCTAGCATCGATCTAAATTCAATTGGTAGTTGGTTTGGGGAAGAATTGTTTACATACATTAGCATCACTAATCCACATATCCTTCATCTATATGTCTCAGATAAACTATTGGCTAGGGAAATAGCGTGTCAGAAGATTGAAAAGGGCCTTACAAAAAATCTCAAAGATGCTAAGAAATAGTTATGGGCTTCCCTTCTAATCCAATGTAGTATCTATTCATTGCATGACTACAAACATGCACAAGCCGAAGCTGAGAAAATTGTTGGGAGTGGAGCCTGATTATCTTCTATATTCAAAAGTACCGCCACATTGGACCCCAGTTCAAAATGGGGGCGGCAACGCCGCCCATAAAATATTCACTGCAGGGGGGGTCCAGGGGGGGGCGGCTGTGACCTTTGGGAGCCCCCCCCCCCTGGCGGGGGTTTCGTGGGCAGTGCCCCCGAAGCTAAAAACAACTGTAAAAATTGCCTTGTAAAAGTATAGTAATTTCTAGTCAATCTGGGTCGTTCATTAGGCGGATGATCTGACGGTAGAACTTATGTTTAGTTTAGGGTTTTTTTCCCTAGAAGGAAACCCCTCTCTTTGTATGAGGGCATTGTATTTGACGCTGTGAGATAGATGTGTATTCTGTGTGAGCGAGAAACAGAGAGGTGAGACTGTGAGAGAAGACAGAGGATATTACAACGGATTTGCTGTAGGTTGTGTCTCTTCATTTTGCTGGATAATAGAAAGGAAGGATTGTCTGTTCGGGGTGGACGTAGCCCAAATTGGGTGAACCACGTATATCTATGTCTCTCTTGTTTTGTGCGTTTTATGTGTTTATATTTCTGCAATATTTTATGTGTTCCATTGCTCCGTAATATTTAATATTCTAACAAAAATAAGGGGTCTGAATCTAGCTGTTATTCCCAGAAGACAATCTGACCCAAATAAAGTTATAATTTTACTACTTAGGTAAAGGTTAAGCAATTCATCCATGAAAAAGATGAATTTCATTACTTCTTCAAATCAGGAGAGACATTTGCGCAAGTGAGCCATCTCGTAAATATCAAGCTAGGACTAGGAAAAATGGACCAATTCATTTGGTATAGGGTACAAAGGCTTCAATCAATATTGTTGGAATTTTTGAACACTACACCGGTTATCCGTCAAATAGGGCAAATCACAGAGCAAGACATAGAGAAAAATTCAGGTGAAGCTGAGACAAGCGAGAAGGCTAGTGAACAGTTGGATACAGATGTTCACATTGATCCAGTGTTGATCAAAGAATGGGAATAGTTTTACCATCAAATTAAGGGTCAAAGTGATACCCAAATTTTTATCACACCACAATCTCCCTTAAGACAACAACCCATAGTTCATGATCTTGTGGTTGAAAAGGCATCCAACAAGGATTCAACTGTGAAGGAAGTCGAGATAATCCATGAGAATACTTCATCAGAGATTATATTGAGTATTCAAGAGATCCCACCATTGGATGTGTTTTTGTTGGAAATAATATTGAGAGGGGGGGTGAATCAGTATTATCACATCAATAAAACTTTTTCATTTCCATATTCAGATTCATATATGCTACTTCCACAACTTCTTATGATTCAGTTAGTTGATCCTTAATGAGTGCATTAGAACATTATCAACCATATTAACAGTAAACAGGTGCAGTAAAATAGAACAGATCATCACACATAAGCCACACACATGAACACCATGATATAAGGTGGAAACCCAATGTGGGTGAAAACCACCTGCTGCAATTCGTCTCTATCTTCCTTTTAAATTAGAAAACTTCTTTTACAATTTACTGGTGCAGTCTTTTTACCAGTACGCAGGCTGCAACCTGCAGAGAGCTACAACTCTCTCTCGTTCTCCAGTTTCTCCTGGAAGGGAGCAACAACCCCCTTTAGCTTTTGCACTAGCCAAGATACTAGTACGTAGGTGCTGGCCTACAGAAGGCTACAACCTTCTCTTTCTTCCAGGGACCACGTTTCATAAATTTTCAGACTGGATCCATGAACATCAATCAATCAATCATCAAGAATCAACCGATCTCCTTTTCACCAATTAGATCTGAATCAAGTAGATACTTCTCTGACAGCTGTACCCAAAACACAGTACCAGAAACCACACACCAAAATATGAACCCAAAACACAGCAGCAATAAACAGAAGCAGCTAGATCACAACTCAAAATATATACGCTATTTCAATAACCTGCAACACGCGTGCATACGCTTCTGTGTTTGGAACAACCTGCGTATACGATGTTTTCATTCACTGAACCAGCGTGTATACGCGCCTTCGCTTTACTGAACCTGCGTACAAATCTATAAAGGATAATTCGCTCTTTCAGATTTTCAAACACTAATTAACCCAGATTATCAGTGTTATAGATCAAGCAAGCGCCACATATAACAAACCAAAATCATATAAAGATACTACCATTCAAGCTTAAAGATTATGGCCCATCAATAGAACTTATCCTTCTCTTTGCACTAAGGTTCCTCCTTCATTCAGATCCAGATCTGTACCATAACCCAATTACCAGTATTCCAGATCTAACACTTTATCAGATATTCAATAATAATTCAGATTCACCTTTGCCACATGATTTCCTTCCTCTTTTATAGTCTTGCCATTCAAAATACCACGATTCAAAACCATAACAATTCAATACCATGAACCCAAAACCTGGGATCAACACTTATGACGAGATACCCTGGTCCAGAACCATAGGTTCAAATACCAAGGACTAAATACCACGGATCAAAGATAAGTTCTCCCACATATACGCGATTTTCCTTGCATGAAAGTGCGTGTATATGCATACGTGCCTTGGGAACGTCCAACCCGCTTGTATACGCAGCTTCCTCAAAGTGAACCTGCGAATATGTCTTTTTCTTCTTTCTGAGTGCCTGAACTGTGATCTGTCACCAAGGTGAGTTGCCATCAAGGACAACACCAGTGCCATAGCATCAAACCTGCCAAATCTGTGCCATAATGCCAACAATATGTAAATAGTTGTAGTGAATGAACATATTTATGCTACTGCATGCATCATGAAGGTTGGGATGGAATGTCAATTTAACATACACACACTCCTAAAAGAAGAAAAATAGTTAAGTTGTCTCTCAATTTTGAGACTAAATAAAGAAACCATAGGTTAAAGCATACGTATTTAACAAGAACCCTCTAGAGTTTGTGTCTTTATATATGTCACGTCATTAAATATTACTTTTACCCTAATTACAAAAGTGGTGTTAATAATAGCATCCTTCTTTTAGAAAGTTAAAATAAAAAATATTTACAACCATAGCTTCAATAATCTCTTAATGTGGCAAATAAAAATCTTAAAATAAATTCTCAAATCAAAAAGTAGCACTAATAAAATCAATCATTTTTTTTGAAGTTAAAGGCCTAAGAACCAATAACAATGCAAACAATATTTTAAATTCAACCCTAAAATCTAAAATTTTTGGTTCGAGTAACAATCCATTTTTTTAGTTAACCTTTATTATTCGATATGTTTATATTTTTTCAAACCAAAAATTTTAGAATTATTTTCCTTCTCTAAAATTTTTTATGACTATGTTATAATGTGGTTTTAATTTTTCTTTCCATAAGTATTATTCAAAACTTATTCAAAATTCTCTTTTGAAGAGGAACGGTCACACTTTTTTTTGAACTGTGATACATAAGCTTATTTTTAATTAAGTTTTTATTATTGAAATTTTCATGTATGTATATTATGTTGTATTGATTTATTTTTAAATATTTTTTTGTTTAGAGACGTATTTTACAATTTCTTATAAAAGATATCAATAAAAAAATTTATGCTCAATTATAAATTGGCATGAATTGGCATGTATCTGTTTCAAAATATTTTTATAATGTTTATTTATATCAATTTTTTGAGGCATGTATCTGTTTCAAAATATTTTTATAATGTTTATTTATATCTATCTTTTGAGTATGTACAAAATTTTAATGAAATGATTATAAAGATAAATATAAAAACAAATCACTTTTATTTCATGTTTTCTCTAACCTTTTTTGCAATAGGTGAAAGACAATAGTTGTATGATGCTCCAATCGTACATTTGTTTCTTCTTACAATCATTTGATCCTAACTAGTTTTCCATCCCCTTGTAACCAAAGGAGAGGGATATGAGGCATTATTTTTTAGGGCTTCAACAAAAGACAAGGATTTGACAAACTCCTAGTGAGCCTGCACTTAGCGTGCCACTTTTTATTCCTTTCCATTAATTGATTATCACTCGGATTCCTCTACTTCTTCTCCGAGTGAGCCTAAACTTATGGTGCCACTTTTTATTCCTTTTTATTACTTGATTCTCGCTTATATTCCTCTACTTCCTCTTCTTTTGCATCTAAGACCTTTACACATTATTTATCTCCCTCTTTTAATACTACTTTTCTTCTTGGGCATTGGCCACTAAATCCTTAGGGGATGACTTTGGACCATTTCCAGGTTAACATAATCCTACTTATTCCTCTTTAACCTCTTTTTTGTATTTTGTGGATTTGTTGATTCCTTGAAGTTCCAAAGAGCTTCAAACTTGCTGCACTACTTGATGAAGGTGGACCCTCTTGTGATGACAATAGTCGAGATGGTCCCTTTTGATGAAAATTCCTCCACTTGTTTGGATTTGTCTTGAATATACGTTCCTTACTTGACTACAACTTTGAAAAAGATTGCTCTTCTAGGTTTTTTAAAGAGTTTTTTATCGTTAGGGGAACTTTGAGCTCTAAAATGAACCTTCTATGGAAAATAATAATTAAAATAATAAAATAAGACACATGAATTTTTAAAGAAAAATAAATGAAATGACCTTTTTCTTTGTATTTTCGGCTTGTCTCCTTGTAGGTTCACTCAAAATTAAATAGTAGACACCCATTGGAAGTGGAATTAAATTCCACATCCAATGAGTACCCACTCTGCATACTTCAGAGTAGATCCACATTGAAAAAATTTGAAAATACATGAAAACAGTGTCTCTAATTGGGTACTCGTTGGATGTGGAATTTAATTATGCAACCAACATGTTTTAGCTCTTAAAATGTGAGTGAACGACAAGTAGAATAGCCAAAATATTAAGTTTATTCTTTTCCCTCCAAAATATTTTCCCTTGGGAATGACATCACCATTTTGAATCCTATTGGTTCTTTTAAAGTTAATTTTGTTAGTACATTTTTGTTTTGAGGGTCATTTTTAACCTCTAAATTCCCCTAATGGAGCATGAAAAACCATGTGCTTGAATGTGATCGAGGTATAATCTACCACTTGATGTTGACTCAGTCCATTTAAGTTTATTTGTAAAGCTTCTAACAACCAATTATCTAAATCCCATTCCATTCATATTCTTGTACAAGAATATAGATTCCCTTTGAGTTTTTCTCTCTATATATAGTGACTATGTTTTTTTACGAAATTCTTTTATGGAACCATCATTATAGTAATTCAGTGGAAGGTGAGCTTATTTGATTTGCACTGCAACTATTGTAATCTCTTATTCAAGGTTAAAGTTGAGGGTCCACTAAGAGAGATATATTCCCCTAAAAATATGAAGTATGGACCAAACATGAAAATAACATCTCTTTTTTGCTTGCTTTAAAGACAAAACATGTAATAACCATGACCAAAATAAATGTGTTTCTCTATCCTTTTAACTTCAATGGCTAATTAATCAATTATACAATTAATCAATGAAATAATTTTTTCACTTATTATTTAGTCATATTTTTCAATCCTAGACTAAATTAGTCATTTAAGTTAGTCGCTTTTAGTTTAATAACTTATTAGCTAGTTGTATATTTTATCTCTAGACTAAATTAGTCGTTTAAGTTAGTCATTTTTAGTTTGGTCACTTAAAATGTCTCAAATTTAGTAGTAATTCACTTGAAATAATTGTGATGACTAACGTCTTTAGTCACGTAGTCATTAATTTCATCACTTTCTACTAGTGAATGGAGCATGAAAAAGCATGTACTTGAATGTGATCTAGGTATAATCTGCCACTTGATGTTGTGTTAGGCCCGTATAATACTAGTGATTCCCCCATTACTATTTTCATTGTATCCCTTATTGTTATTATTGTACCCCTCTTGTTCCCATATTGTTATTAGTATGCCCTATAGGAACCCACTATTGTTATTTTTGTGCCCTTATGTTATTACTGTTATGTCGACTTGATTATATTATGACCCCGTATACTCCTATATATAGAAGGGAGGTTTATTCATTTGTACCATAGAAGAATTTTTCATTTGTGTAATGTAAAGGAGGTTTCCCCCTCGAAGAGGCTGAATTCTAAAGCATTGATCTATCTTTTCTATCCTTTTGTGAGTTGGTTCCTAACATGTTGACTCCACCCATTTAGGTTTATTTGCAAAGCTTCTAAGAACCCATTATCCAAATCCCATTCCATGCATATTCTTGTACAACAATATAGATTCCCTTTAAGTTTTTCTCTATCTATACAATGACTATGTTTTTTTTCCAAATTCTTTTATGGAGCCATCATTATAGTAACTCAGTGGAAGGTGAGCCAATTTGATTCACATTTCAAGTATTGTAATCTCCTATTCGAGGTTAAAGTCGAGGGTCCACTGAGAGAGATATATTACCCTAGAAATGTGAAGTATGGACGAAACATGAAAATCACATCTCTTTTTTCCTTGTTTTAAAGACAAAAAATGTAATAACCATGACCAAAAGCAATGGGTTTCTCTATCCTTTTAACTTCAATGGCTAGTTCTTTGTCGTCCATGGTTCCACAACTTTTGGATTGGGTCAAAGACTTGTAAATTTTTCAACCAAATCCCTATTAAAGAGGACAATGTCTTTCTTTTTTGGCTTTAGAGATGGAAGATCTAGGTGATGGATATCTTCTAGACTTTTGATAAAATGTTGCAATTAATGGTCTCTTTGTTTTCGTGGATTTAGGGACTAAACAAGGGAATTCATGCATGTATATATGCCATGGTTAGATGCTTATCTCATGAATAATATGATGAGAAAATTTCTTAGTATATCAATGCCAAAGGAAATTCCATGGGATTCAAATGTTTAACTTCACAGATTGTTAACTTTTCTTCTATAGCTAGAGAATGAAGTTCTTCTATAGTAGAACAATTACAAAAGAAATTCAATCGGATCTAACTTGCATACTTGGATTGCACCAACTCAATTGTAGTGACTATAACTCCTTCACACGAGGAATAATTATGGAATTAGGAGAGTTGGATAATGTAAACCCTATCCACTATAAGCTCTCAACGTCATTGAACATTTCATAAGTTTATGTGTCATAAGAGAAACCTATTTTCCTCTTTCATGGACCAAATTGAAAAAAAAATAAATTAACATTAATTTTAGTTAGAATATTTGGATGAAGGAAAGTCAATCGCTAATCACAATTATGGGTAATAATGTCGAAGGAATCAACTTGATTTGAACTTGTGACTTATGTCCTCCTAGTTAGGAACATGACTTCAAAATATGATTTAGTTGATTGGCTTTTTTATTGCTGTTGTTATAAATTCAAGAATAGAACATTATGGGATCTCCCCCTTCTTCCAGCTTCCCAAAATATTGAGGTCGACAACAACTCAATTACTAGAAAATAACTTTGGTTTATTAAACCTTGAGATTTTTTTTCAAGAATTTTGTTTTATTTGGAATATTATATATATATATATATAGTATATAATATATATATAATATATATATATAGTAAATAACGTCGGGATTTTTAGCTCAATCACTCGTCAAACCATCTGGCATAAACTATGTTTATATGGGGAGGCCATGGTTTCAAATATGTTTAAATTCCTTATAGTTAGCAACCACTTTTGTGATTGGAGTTAAGCTAGCTTCCATCCAAATAATATGGTGACGAGGTGGAGATCCCTTGAGGTTTCTCTTGGAAAAAATTCCCTAAGGGTTAGTTTAATCAATTGAAGTATTCACCTAATACATGTTAATAATTGGCAGGTCATATGTTCAAATTTGATTAAGTCCCTCTACAGGATCAACCACTATTATGGTTGGTAGTTGACTTATTTTCCATCTATATACTCAAGAAGAGGTTGGAATCCCTTGAGGTTTCTTGGAAAAGAATTCATAAGGTTGATCTCAATTAGCTAAGCTATTCACCTAATTCATGTTAGTGATTGTGAGGCCATAGTTTCAAATCTGATAGATTCCCTTTAACTTACCAACCACTATTATAGTTAACAATTTATATGCTAGCGGTCTTGATTTTGTGAAAATTTGTAAGGTGGGGTGGTGCATCTCACAATATTTTCCTTTGAATATAACAGCATTAGCAACAATAAAACAACTAATTAATTGAATCATTTTCCTGAGGGATTCTATTGATGGGGAGAACATAGGTCATATTTAAAAATGAAGTCAAGTCTCTGAGGCCTGCTAGCCATTATTGTTATTAATGTTTGAGTGTGTGCATGTTTGCACATACAAACAACATTACAATATAAACTAGTGGGTTTGGTCAATCTATTTGGTTGGATTACTTGAAGACAAAGTTCACCATGAGGTCTTTGGTTATAGTCTAGTTGAGGTTCAAATTTTGCTGAGTCTCATTGGGTTACTAATCCATATTGTCGATGGTGCTTGAGCAAAGTTGACCATTTCCATGGTGAATTTGCATGAAAGATAAGGCATTGATGGATTAGAACCCACCATACCTATTGATGAGAAAACCATCAGTGGATTGGTTTGTAATTCTTAATGATAAATATAATCCACCAAGACATGCAAATTATGAATGGTTCCTCTTAATGTCTATATTTATTTTGGTCATCTAACCATTTATAATGTTGTTATTTCTCCACCTATCCCTATGACTAATATTTTCATTATGTTTCAATTAATCCCTTAGGATATGGAATTTTGAATTTTTAGATATATCCCTTAAAATATTATAAAACATATGTATGAAAGTCTAGTTATTAAAGAAAAAAAGAAAGAAAGAATTTTTTTTTATATGTTTAATTATTATTTTTCTTAAATTGTTTCTCTTTTAATTGTATAAATCTGTTGTTGTCTATATAACATTAAAGGATAAACTTTTAGAAAAATAATAATTACAAAACCATATAAAAAAAATATCTTTTTTTATTTCTTTAAGAACTAGACTTTCATACATATATTTTATTTCACTAATATATCCATATGTGAATTGTAATTTCTTAACAAGTTAATACCTATAAAAAATATTAACAAGCACATATTGATATCTTCTATCTCAATTCAATATACTAAATTGAAACTATCATATCAAAATATCAATAAAGAGTTCTTTAAACTTTATTTTCTATAACATTTACTAAGGTGGTGTTTTCTAGGAATATATTTTGTTGATTTAAGATGAGCTTGCTAATTTGAAAGATGGAATAATATCTTGTTAATTTACAAAATAATTAGAAACTATCCTAGTCGCAAATGTGGATGAGAACAATATTATTGAAAAGATTTGAAAGATGGAATAATATCTATGTAAATTTTCAAAATAACTGTAAATTATCCTGGTCACAAATGTGGGTGAGAACAATATTATTTAAAGGGGTGTTTCTAATTGGTTGGTGTGGTGGTGAAAATGTTATTGTTATCTTGATACATTTAACTCAAAAGCATGTTACATTAAACATATATGCTAGAAATGGTGAATGGAAATATATTCCATTAACTAAAAAGTTAATGGATAAAAAATGTGAAAGCCATAACGTGGCTAGTCTCTACCATGTTTTAGAAACATTATGGAGAGAGATTTGCAATGGCTCCAACCCTTCGCTCATTAACAAGTCATCATGCAACCCACTCATTACGCGAGTCATCATGCAGCCCACCACACCCTTGAACGCCACCATGCTCTCTTGGATTTTCAACTAGGTCACACAACAACCAGGTTACTCTCATAACTCCACCTATTAAGAATGCCAAACAATTCAGGGCCATAGATAAGATTCCAAAAAAAATTGAAGCTTCATATAATATCCATATCCTCTTATGCATTAATAACTATTATCTCTGCACACATACACTCTAAGAGATCCAAAGATGCAAATAAGAGGTTGATGGAATTGAAGGCTCTAGGTCACAAGTTGAATACAAATGTTTGTAATTATCTATTGTGGAGTCTTTCCTGAGATGGGCAATGTATTATGGAATGAGGTCTAGTAGAATTCCAGTGAACGTTGTTATATTTGGGATTTTTATTGGGATTTTTTTGTAGGTTAGGGGACCTAAGAATTGCTCTGGATAGGGTAAATGAAATTAAGCAAAATACATCTTTTCCAGGCTCAATTATAGCAACATTGGTGATCAATGGGCTCTGCTAGGGCACTAGAATTGAACAACATTTCTCGATGTTGGAGGAACTAAGGGAAAGAAGCTGCAAACCTGATTTCATTACCTATTACATTGTGACTGAAGGTCTGACTGAAGCTCTTTGCATGGCAGATAGATTGGATGAATTCACCAGATTTTGACACATAAAAGGGAACATATTATTGCGCCTCAATCCTGAGTATAGGGATGACATATTTGCACTCATTGCAGCCTAGAAAATTAAGGAGGCGATTAATTTGGCACAATTAATCAGAAATTATGGTTTTCCTCTCAAGAAAGATGTTTCTAATATAACATTCTCCATACCTTCTAGGAAAAAATTTCTTTCCTGTGTTCTATCTCAGGGATATTTTAGTTTCAGAGATAGTTCTATCTAGCTGAAGATTATAACTGTTGTTCAGTTAGTTTCGAACTGAAGTTTATTCTTGTGCATTTACTGCTTATTACACTGTTGTACTACATTTTTACCTCATTTGTTTCTATTTCCATAGAAAATTGGTTGTACTGAACTGTTATTGCAAACCATAAACTATAGTTTTAAAGTAAGTTCCCTCTACTCAGGAGGGCTAGTTAAGTCTTATTATAATATTTCAACCCTAGCAATTTAAGTAGTTTTATATATGACAATAAATAAAATTAGCAATTGCACTGAGAGGTGCAAACGAACGCCAAAAGGAGGAGACGAGAATGTGGAAGGAAACTATCTCCTTCTGTTACATGCCAGGGTACATCATCAATGTCGCCTTATGGGGTGTACAATGCCACATTGAAGGGAAAAAACTTTTTAACCTCTAGACCTAGGAACCACTGCAATCCTTGCAATAAAAAAGGGTTGTGTCAATGGATGCGATCTCTACTTGAGTCTTAATTTTCTATATAAAAGAGTCAGTGGTTTTGACTTCTAGAGGTTTGATCCCTCTGAAGGCTTGATGGATCCTTGAGTCTTACTTTTCTATATAAAAGAGTCAGTAGTTTTCACTTCTAGAGGTTTGATCCCTCTCAAGGCTTGATAGATCCGAAGTTAAACTAGATCTAAGCCAGTGAGAGACCAATGATGCACACATAACTTGTTATCATATTTTTTTGATATAATATAACATTTAGTCGACCTAGTTCATACAACCAAAAAAATAAATTAAAATTAATATTTATAATTTGTTTATTTTTTATTAAAAAATAAAACTAAAACTCAAATTTTCTCAATTCCAAATTTATTATAAAAATTAACAAATACCATAGGCTATCAAAGAATAACATAGTGCCAAAGGTAGTTTTTTCATTTTTCATTATTTTTCCTTTCTCAAGCTAGTTAGAACTCAATTTGTTGCTTTTGGAACAGGTTTTAGTTTTGATTTAGATTTATGGCTTGAGCTTAGGCACCCAAGTTCTCACCATGGGTTGGAAGGTATGCACATGCCTAGACAGAGTTAGTCCATGTTACTCTATTTTAGCCATGACCATGTTTATTAGTTTAGTTTTCCTTAGATTTTCGTAACATTTCTTATTATCCAATATATTCGGTATTTTTGTACGTGCACAGTGCCATTTTTTGAGGGTGGAAGGGGCGATCCAGAGCTGCAGGGGGATGTGAAACTGACATCTCGATGTTTTTCCAAAGGTAGAATTTTTTGGTACCCTTGAGAATATATTTCAGTGGCTCAAGTTTGAAGAATTTTCTGAGATTGCATGAATGCTTAACGGTCCATTTTCAATTTATGGCCTTTGAAATTCTTCTTACTGGCATCCTTTGATCTGTGTTGTTTTTAACATTTCCCCGTTTTTTTTCTCAGTGAGCATAAAGCCCAAAACGTAAGATCAAAGTTTCTGATCACAAGAAGAATTCTAGGAATTCGATATGAATAAGACGAAGTATTAGAATTGGAACGCTAAGTAACACCCTTGAAGAAGGTGAACACATAGTTGGGCGTTGTTCCTAAATGGAGCTATCCTGAAAAGAGATTGACCATGGTGGAGAAAATTTGTGTGCAAGATGCCAGCGAGAAGCAAGTAACAAAGACTAGATTAGAGAAGATATTGTGCCGTTGTGGAAACATCATTTTTAGGCTCATATTTTCTGCCTCTAGATCAGAAGAACTGGGATTTCTACAAGAATGGAAAAAGTCAGGTCTTTCTGAATCCTGTTTTCGATTAGAATACAGCTATTCCCTGCACAAAATCACTTCTTAATATTTTATCTAGTTGATCAAATCATAATTCAAGAGGCTTATATTTCCACTCTGCACAGGACTTGTGCAAGGGGGACAAAGAGAAACTCTTAGATGAACAAGCTATATGACTAAGATCTAGTTTTTGTTATACATACAACCTCTCAATATCGATGCAGTAAACAAGCCTTATTTTGCATATTCCTTGATAGTAATGATAGTGATAGGAAAGAAAACCGCACCAACCAGGGCTCTGCTATAAAAATAAAACTAGCCAACTGGTTGCTTAACCAGAAAGTTTTTCTCCCATTACATGGATATTGTTCCCTTCAAGTGATTTTAAGACTATGAAATAGACAAGAATGAGCTTTTGGTATTAGTTTATTGTTTACATAGAAGAAACATTGTAGATTAAGGGGCACATAGCTTATAGTGTGATAATTGATTGTTCAACAATATTGTTGATTAGGACAAATACATCTTTCTAATGATGACTAGGAAGATAAATTTTCTAAACCTTTCCTATTTGCAAAAGCATTGATAAATGACTAAATTTTGCTTCAAAGGAAGTCATAATATCTGATTCTGAGAAACAACTAGAAATATTATACTTGAATGACACACTGCTTGCTTACATGATAGATGGCAATGCCAAGTTTATTATGCATATATTCCGCCCATGGATTAACTGCTTTATCTTCTGTTCCAACTTGTTCTTCTATGGTTCTACAAATAGGCCAACTATGCTTCATTTTTATAATATGAGAGAAATAATGATATGATAAACACATACATATACATAGTATCAACACACAAACTTTACATATCATGATTTATTACGGAAAATCTCAATAGGAGAAAAACTAGTCTAATAATAACGCATAAACACAGTCATACCTTGACTTAAAAGCAGTTAAGCTAGCCAACGTCCGGGACAACCAAATGAGCCTTTTGTTCAACTCAAACACATTAATGGAGAATCCCCCAATTTTTTAAATGCTTCATCACATATAATCCATGGACTTTAATACCACTGACCACCATAACCATGTACCTAAACCCACCACTATCAAAAATGCTAAGTTGTGACCTGGGGTGGGCTTTGTGCACGTTCGTGCAACTCGTTTTCCTGACTCTCCATTGTGCCTTCGTTTCGATCGTGTGTGGATGCCCATGTAAACTCGTTCAGGCGAGACGTTTGAGGGTGCCTATGTAAACTCATTCAGGCGTGTCACGCTCCTAAGCCTGCGGTAGTCTTCCAACCGTGCTAGGCAAGGTGCGGCACTACTAGCTGTTTTCTTTTCACCAATACTTACGATTGTAGACTACATCTTAACATTCCATACTTAGTTTTATTTTCGTTACCAAGGATTATTATGTTTCCTTTATACCAATGAACACCCATACACATTCATTATACAAGAGAAATGCACAACAGTATAAAGGGAGGGGCAACTCCCTGCAATATGAGTCTGCCCGATATCAATATATATACAATTTTTCCACTTTTACAAAGTATAGGCTAAGTCCTTGGGAAACCCCAAATTTATACTTAGCCAAATTTTCAACTTCGGAAAACTCGGTTTCCCAGCCGTCGGAACCTCCGTACGGTCGCCGCATGACTCTCCAACCCGTCGTTCACCTTGTCGCACGTCTTCCTCAGTTCGCACTTCATTTGGTCCACAGACGCCCAAACTGTGTATACCTGCCCACACGCAGTCCCACTTGCCAAACCTTGGCAACCGCCCAAATCGTGTGTAACATCACGTAGTACCGCTTGCCCAAGTCTACGACCTTCGGTTCCAACCTTCGTCTCCATCGTTCTTTCGTGCACGGCGCGCCCACACCCGGCCGCCCGTCCACACGCTCTCACCGTGTCGACCAACTCTTTGTTCAACGGACACCCTACTTGGGCCACCCGTCATGCACGTTTGCACGGACGCCCTCACCCGGCCACCCGTCATGCACGCCTACCCGGACGCCCTCACGGTCACCCGCATGCCCAACTCGGTCACCCGTCGTGCAGCTCTACACGGGCGCCCTCACCCAGTCACCCGTCGTGCACGTCTGCATGGACGCCCTCACCCGGGTCACCCGTCGTGCAGCCCTGAACGGGCGCCCACCCAGGTCGCCCGTCGTGCAGCCCTACACGGTGACCTCGCCCAACCTGCACCTCCGCTCCGCCTTCGGCCTGCGTCCAAGTGATGCGTTGAGAGATGATGATCCAAGATGGATGATGGTAGAAATGCCTCCAACGCACTTCCATATATACCAAGTGTAGGGCGTGGTCCTGGCTGCCCAGCCGACTTGCCCAAAGCCCCTACACCATCGCAAAATCTCCAAAACGTATGTCAGCTCCTCTCAAACATAGGTCGGCCTCCATACATGTTTGTCACCATGCCACCACGCATATAAACACAACTCGCTTCCTGATGTGCGCATAAGTATTATCGCATACTACACGAAGTTCGCACTTCCCATAACCACACCGCAGTTCGTTCAGCCTCACCCGCGGTCGCACGTTCAGCTTGAACTGCAGGTCGTTACAGGGCGGGTCATTTGAGGGCGGCCATGTAAAGTCATTCGGGCGTCCTTGTAAACTCGTTCGAGTGGGTCGTTTGAGGGCGCCCGTGCAAACTCATTCGTGCAGGTCATTTGAGGGCGTTCGTGTAAATTCGTTCGGGCGGGTCGACCAACACCACAATCGTATAGGTGCACACGACCCGCCCCAAAGTCACACGCTTCATTCCTCGACCACCGCAATGGCAAACCGACAGGCAGTAATCCACTCGCGCTTGTGACGATGCAACAGCCCGTGTTGGTTTGCACCTCAAGTCGAGCGGCGGACCAACTTGAGCCGTTCCACATCCGACTGAGACGCATCAACAGCCTCCATCCACTTCCCTCTCGGCAATTTCAAGCACTCTTTAACTCTCTTTTCAAAGTCCTTTCCATCTTTCCCTCACGGTACTTGTTCGCTATCACTCTGTCACCCATATTTAGCCTTGGACGAAATTTACCACCCAATTAGTGTTTCATTCCCAAACAACCCGACTCGCCGACAACGCCTCGTGATGCGGCAGGGTCTCGGCCCGACAAGGCTGTCACCTTCTTAGGCGCCCCCTTCCAAGGGACTTGGCCGAGGTCCGCCACTAAGGAAGCTTCTACAGACTACAATTCAGGCAACACTACCGCCCTATTTTCTTGATGGGCTCTTCCTGGCTCGCTCGCCGCTACTAGGGGAAGCCTTGTAAGTTTCTTTTCCTCTGCTTAATTATATGCTTAAACTCAACGAGTGTTCTCCCTTGAGCCAAGGTCGCAAGTTGGAGCTAAATCCACCTTACGCGATGGGAGTGCAAGAGAGAGCAAAGCAAGTTCGAGCGATGCCACAAAAAGCTTGCATCAACTAACGGCGACTACCCATCCAAGGGGACAAGATCACTGCTCACCGATGCACGCCACGAAACATCGCTTGAGGCATTTCAACTAACCGCACCGCATTGGGCACGGACGACCAGCTTCGCTACTCCCTAACATATTGCAGGGAGCGCGTTTAAATGGGATGTGACGCCTAGACAGACGTGCCCTCGACCCAGGTAAAATAAATAAATTAAATTAAATTAATAAATAAATTAAAAATTTTCCTTCAGCCAATTAATTAAGGTTTAATTAAATTTTTTCATAATATTTAGCCTATAACATTTTAAAAATAAACAAATATTAAAAAAAATAATTTTTTAAAATAAATTTAATAATCTATATTTCAAAATTTTTAGATGAACTTAACCAATGTAAAAATAATTATAAATGTATTTAAAAAAATAAGATAAAAGTAGCAGACGAATCCAAAACTTCACTCGTGTAAAAATAATTATAAATGTATTTTTCAAGCCACAAGTTGGGATCATCCCAGTACTCGCAATTTTTTTGTGAATAAAAAGATTTGTATTAATCAAAAAAACTAGATTACATAAATAACATTATGCATACATAGGGAGTACAAAAAGTTAGTTCTCAAGCTCTGTCGGTTATACGAACTACTACTTATTACATATATACAAAACCATCACATATTAGTCTTTCTGGCACTAGAACCCCTCCATACAAGAAAATATTTAAAGCTAGATTGAAGCCTCACCCAAATATCCAAGGTAGACCATACTATAGCAACATCTTGGTCATTTATAAGACCCAGTTGAAACACTGCACAAAAAATCTCCTGACATCAATGAAGCCACTGTCCCACTAAAAGGGAGACACCATCATCGAACCACGAAATTGCAAATCTTCATCACAAAACACCTCTTCCATGTGAGCATTGACGTTATGAGTCCCAAACAAGAAAAGATACACTAGAGTATGAAAAAATATATGCACCCATCCCAGAAAAAAATTAATGCACGGTTTAAAGTCTCGTGTTTACTTTTGAAAACTCAAATAAAAATTGGATTTGTAGAAAGTCAAGAAATATTATTATTTCATGGTTCCTTTCAAACAAATATATTATGTCTTCATAAGACGCCATATGTGCATATGTTCTAGTAGGAAATAAATATAAAAAATGCATATCCTCTTGCTCTTTTATGATAAAAGAAAGATTGAGGAAGGGATATTACATGATGTCAAGGGATATTACATGATGTCATTGCTCCATAAGCAGATGATTCAACATTTCCCAATACATGAGAAACAAGATAATCACTGAGAAAGCAAGAGAGGTTGGATCCGAGAGGGAAGTTAGACCTATGTTTTGAAACTTTCTTTGCCTTTACGCCCTTCCCTAGGACATTATAAATATGGTTTTAGAATAAATAACTTCAACACATATTTTTTGTGTTTCTATGGATGAAATTTGAAAAGGGAAATTCTAACATTATTCCGATTACAACATTTATATGGAGGCAACTCAAACAATAATCACAATGATGGCTACTAATCCCAAAGGACTCAACTTGATTTGAACTTACCACGCATGTGGCCTTTTAGTTAGCTACATTTCTGAAGAAGATGATTTAATTCATTGATTATTTTATTTTGTTGTTGTTATATATAAAAAAGAAAAAATCAGGGATCTCCCTCATCCTTTGGCTTCCCAAAATATCGAGATGGGCAATGATTCAATTACTATCCATGATAATGGTCAATAATATAGAGACACTTAATTAGATTTGAGCATATGACTTCCCCATTGGTAACATGAATTGGGAAATATGCATAACTACCATGGTGATGGTGGCTAATGTCAAATAGGACTAACCTTGGTCTATGAAAGCTTGAGAATTTTTTTAAAGGAATTAATCAGTTTTATTTAGAATATTTTATATATAATAAAATAGCTCCAATTGGTATGGCTCAAAAATATGTTATATATTTTATAATAAAAATTGTAAATATGTTATATCATTTATAATAAAAAATGTAAATAAAAATTATATTCTATATAAAATATAAAGATAAATTGACAAAGTCTTGTTACTTTAATCATTTATACTAAAGTTGTAAATGTAAAGATATACTCTATGTAAATTATAAAGGTAGATTAACAGAAGGTCCGTACTTAACAACACACTAGACTCTCATTACTTTTAAGAAGAAGTTTTATTTAAAGAGTAAAAATAAAGCAAAGTCCATCAATGTTCTTGTGACCAATTTATATGTTCCTAGAAATAATTTCAAAATACAAGGTAACAAGATGGAGTGAATTTAAAATGACAACGCAATTTGAAGTTTTTACTTAGAAAGTTTCACCTAATTCTACAAATGTTTAATATAAATTGATACTACTGACTCCCTGGGAAATGAAAAGAAAGTGTAAAGGACCTAAATAGGATGTATCTCTTGACTGTAAATCGATCCTTGAATCTAAAAATGGTGCTCCTAATAACAATGCCCCCTTTCTTTTGAGTTTACAAGCTTAAATTTTTTTTGCCAACATGGATCGAAATATTTTTCCCTTTCTCTTTAATTAACAAATATTAAAATTTATTTTTCTTCATTTTTGTTAATTTGAAAAGAATGCAAAAATTTTATGGCTAGGTTACAATATGGTTTTAAATTTTTCATTTGAGTGGATTATTATTATTATTATTATTATTGCTGAAGCAAGAGACTTTCCTTCTATTTCAATAACCCAAAAGTAAAGTTACAATAAGTACAAAGGCCTGAAAATCTCCAGGCCTACGAAACCAACGAGATCGTACTATCAAAGATGTGACCCACTAAACAAACTAAAGGACAAGCTAACCAATCAAATTGTCCCCACGATTACAAGTTGATCCAAAGTCAAAGTCCGCCATACCTCCCATCATTAACTCACAAAGATTGAACAAACTCGCGTCCCCACAAACTAGCCCGACCAGATCTAACCGTCGATTGCCACCGAAAAAAGGACGACTGGGAGATATATCGGAGAGCCAAGATGCAAGGTCTTTAGGGCGCGATGAAGGGTGGTAAGACGACCCCCACCCCTGCCATGTGTTGAGAGCTGAGTGGAATCACTCTCAACGAACCAAAACCACTTACCATTTGTGAGCCTTGCGATCATAAGAAAACCGCTTAACGCCTAGTTTTCCAATCTGAAAGAAAATTACCATGGAATATCCTTTGTGGGAGTGATCCAGCCATTTAAACTGCTAAAGCTGACAGTGGAGATCACTTCCGAGACATTCTGTAACTGTAAATGAAACCTTGTGTCGCCATTCAAGAAACGAAGGAGATAATTTCCCTTACGCCAAAGGAAGTTATCCCCAAGCAGAGTAAGCCCTTTTTCAAAAAACTGACCACCGAAATGAGTAAGAACAGGCATAAAGAGCTTTAATCATAGCCTTCCCCTTGTGCCCAAAAATCGAAAATTTCCTTGTCCTCTGTGGCTTGAGCATCGCAGAGAGCTTTTAGCCTGCTTGGAGGCATCTCCTGCCATTTCATTTCGATCCTGCAATCTGGATTAGTCGCTCCTTGGTTGGCTAGTAGATCTGCAAGTTTATTGGCCTTCCTCCGAACATGGTTGAAGCTAACGTTTGTAGTACTCTAGAGATGTTTTTGTATTCTTTGGTACACTTTTATAAGTCTCCA
Organism: Pinus taeda; assembly: GCA_000404065.3. Lineage (NCBI taxonomy): Eukaryota > Viridiplantae > Streptophyta > Pinopsida > Pinales > Pinaceae > Pinus > Pinus taeda. Next base: position 133,223 of record APFE031724791.1, read on the forward strand.
TTGTTTTGAGACCCTTTCAGGCGTTGTTCCATAGCTTATTTTCTTAACTGCATTTATATAAATCTCGAAGTCTGCGTCGATGAGAACATTTGAGCTGTGATTGAGTTTAAGAAGCTCTAGACATTGTTCCAAAGCCATTAACATAGCCATGTTGTTGGTGGCTTTGCCTAAATGACAGTGGAAAGTAAAAATTATTTTTCCTTCTTCATCTCTTAATACACCTCCATAACCTACAGTCCCCTGGTTACTTTTGAAGCCCCATCAATGTTGCATTTCAGATAACCTTTTGGTGGAGGATGGCAGAACTCCTTTTCCCTTTCCAACACTCTTTCTTTTTTGCTATGACCCTTGAGGATGATCTCATGCATTCCCAGCTGCTTGAGAGTACTCAATTCATGTGCAGTGGGAGGATTCGAGGGATAACTGTGCACAGTGGTGGAAACGGTCTCCTTAATATGCTTTACGATCAATTCCATCAAGCAAAGAGGAGTAGTTTTTCATCCTTGAAAATTCTTTTATTCCTTTCCTTCCAAACGTTCCAGATAATGAAGCTTGGTGTCAAGGTCCAGACTAAATTAAGGATCTCATACTCTGAAAAGTTTTTTCTCCACTTGTTCAGGGTATTAATAATTCTTCCTTTGTCTCTTTCTGTCTGTTGAAAAATGATGTTGAAAGAATCCCATAACCAGGTGGTATAGGTGCAGTTGTTGAGAATATTCTCCATTGTCTCCTCTTGAGCCTCACATAATTGGCATCTAGAAGGCCCCATAACCCCCCTCTTCTAAATGTTCTCCCAAGTTAATATTTTCTTGTGATGAACTAACCACATAAACAGTTTGATCTTCATCCATCCTTGGTGGCTCCAAAGTTTTTGCCAAGAATTAGCCAAAACGCAGGGATCTAGGTTAAGGGTAATTCTTTTTGCTTCTTTGATATTAAAGATTCCTTCTTTGTTTTGGCCCCATCTTAACTGATCCTGCCCGTCTGTAACCAAGATCTTCCTCTGTTCTAATATTTTCATGAGTTCTTATGTTTTTGCTTTTATGGGGCCGTCTCCTCTGCATTCTGTTTTCCTCCAGCTTCTCCATTTCTCAGTGTCATGAGGAAGATTCCATAAATCCCTAACTTTTATTAGTCCTTGGAAATCAGTTTCCTGCTTGATGGTCATAAAGTCCTCCCTTAACAACATTGGTTCTTGTTGCCATTTATCTTCCCAGAAGAGAGCTTGTTCTCCTGCTCTGATTTCCCAAAAGCTGTTGTTTTGTACTAGGCTTCTGTTATCCCAGGCTTTATTCCATATATGAGAGCCTTTTATGTTCCCTGACATTCTGATAAGATCACTCGTTTGTCAGGAGCTTGCATATTTTTCTTTCCAGGTTTTAGCCCAATGCGCCCCTGGTTCTTTAACCCATCTCCACAAGAGTTTGGCTCCTAAAACACTACTTAGAATCTCCTGATCGTCTAAGCCTAGGCCTCCATGACTTTTGGGTTTACATATTTTATCCCAAGAAACAAGGGCCCATTTCTTTCTATTTTCCTCCTTGCCCCAGATAAAGTCTCTCTGAATGTTCCTGAATTGCTGTAAGATCCCTTTGGAAGCTAGCAGGGCTGATAAAAAGAAAATGGGGATAGATTGAAGAATTTCCTTCATCAAAATCAATCTGCCAACAAGGTTCAACGCTCTGAAAGTCCATCTTTTAATCTTGTCTTGCATCTTGTTGAGCATCGGTTCCCAAATACTTTTGTGCATTGGTTTATCCGTAAGGGGGATTCCCAAATACTTTGAAGGGAGGACTCCCTTTGGAAGCCCAAAATTCTGGAGATGTTCCTTTGAATAGCAATGTTAGTGTTAAAGAAAAAAAAATTTGATTTGGAGAGATTGACTTCCATACCTGAAGCCGAGGCAAAGTCATTTAAGATTTTTTTGTACGCTGCAGCTTCCTTGACTGTGGGGATACCCTGCAACATGGTGTCATCCAGAAATTGTTGATGAGTCAAGGCTTGGCCGTTCTCCGTTAATTGTAGGCCCTTGATATTTCCTGATACTTTAGCATGTTTAATGGTTCGGCCCAATCCTTCCATCATGAGGATAAAGAGAAAGGGAGAGAGTGGGTCTATAAGGCCTCCGGAAGGAGTGAAGATCTCCAAGGGTGAGCCATTCATCAGAATTGAAAAGCTGGGTGAAGTAACCAAAGCCATAACCCATCTGATCCAGTCATGATCAAACCAAAAGCAGAAAGGACCTTTTTTATATAAATCCAGTTCACCTTGTCATACGCTTTTGCAATGTCTAATTGCATTATCATCCCGACCTGATTTTTTCTAGTGAGAGAGTGAACAACCTCGTGGGCTTGAATAATATTATCCAGGATTTTCCTTCCTTCCACATAACCAGACTATTCCCCAGAAATCAAAGAAGGAAGAAGAGGTTTGAGTCTGTTGGCCAAGATCTTGGAAATAGTTTTGTAAACAACATTGCACAAAGCAATGGGCCTGGACTTATCAGGAGTCAGGGCTGAGTCCTGTTTGGGGATCAGGGAGACGAAGGAGGTGTTGAGGGCTTTCAGAATGGATCTGCTTCTTCTGGAATCCTCTACCACATCCAAAATATCCTGTTTGACAACATTCCAGCAGGCTTTGAAAAATTCAACATTAAAACCATCTGGACCTGGGGCTTTGCCATTCTGCATTACTTTGATCACCGTACTGACCTATGCTTCGGTTATTGGTTTGCTCAGGCTAAGTTATCTTCCCTAGACACCATCTTGGGAATATTCTTTATAATTTCCTTGATGTGTTGGTCTCTGTCTAGATTATTTTCATTTGTGATGCCTCTGAAATGTTGAACCATCACAGCTTCAATATTCTTGTGAGAGGTCTGAAGCTCCCCATCTTCATTCAAAATTGAGGAGATTCTATTGTGCGTTCTATTGGCTATGGTGAAAGGTGGAAAAAACGAGTGTTTTGCTCACCTTCTTTGAGCCATTGAACTCCTGACTTTTTTCTCCAAAAGATTTCCTCCTGTTTGCATAAATTATCCCAATCAAGGTTGTGTTTTTTAGCTTGCTCACTTTTGGTTTTATCAAAACCATTTGTGATCATAGCTTGATTTAGTTCCTGCATTTTGATCTCAACTGATTTTTTGTTTACCAAAATGTTACCAAATTCCTTCTTGTTCCATTCTTTGAGTTTCATTTTTATGTTCTTTAGTCTTTTATGGAGGAGGAACATTTTGGAGCCCTGAACCTGTAGATCTTCGGACCACCATTTCTCAATGTTGTTGATGAAATATGGGTGGGAGAGCCAGATATTCTCAAATCTGAAGGGTTTCCTAGGAACATCAATTCCCTTGATTTCTAATTGAATCGACCAGTGATCAGAGCCTCCAAATGGGAGAACACTTGTAGATATTTCTGTATTTGTGAGCATCAGCTTCTCGAAGATCAAAAATATGTCTAACTGGAGGCAACCTGAGCATTACCTCCTCTTTTGTTGTTCCAAGTAAAAAGATCGTTATGCATTTCAGAGTCAACCATTTTCATGTTTTCGGTGAAAGAATTAAATCCTGATGAATCTCTACTGAGGATTCTAGTGCCTCATTTTTTTTCCAAAAGAGATTTAATCATGTTGAAGTCTCCTCCAATGACCCAAGGGATTTATTTATTTCTGCTTCTGAGATCTACCAGGGAGTTCAGAAATCTAAGTTTCTCATCTATTCTCTGAGGACCATAGACATTCGTAACCAGGAAGGTCTCAGACATCCCCATTGGTTGAATGATAGCTGATAAGTAATTTCTCGTTGCCTCCGCATCTACAATGCTGACTTTTTGGGGGTTCCAAAGAGTGAGAATGCCTCTCAATGTGTTCTCTGCTTTGACTTCTAGAAAATCAAATTTACTAAGCCATTTGTTATGGATTTGTTTTATTTTCTGAATGGAGCATTTTGTTTCTTGAATGAAGATTATGTCTAGCATTGCTAGTTTCATTATGTTACTTAGCATTCTTTGTTTTCTTTTAGTACCTAGACCTCTGATATTCCAGGATATGAACCTCATAATTAAAGATTTGTAAAGGAGTAACTGGTTAGATCTTTCATCTTACCCGAATCTATCATTAGCTTTCCACACTCCATCAGGAGCTCATTTTGCTTTTTTCTGCCGCTCTTCTTTCCCGGATTTCTGGTGACTAATCCTAGATTTAGTTTCATTGTTTTCACCCCTCTGAGCTCCTGTTTGTGGATGTTTTTACCTTTCTCCAGTCCTCGTTCCTGAGTTTTCCATAAAAACAACTGATGTATTCTGTTGCATTCTTCTTGAGGTGGAGAATATGTTCCTCCTTTGGTTCCTTGCATCAGGAATCCTTCCAGATCCAAGTTTTCCTTGTTGAGTATTTCTTGTAGTTCGTGATCTTCCAGATCTGTTTCACTTTGGGTCATTTCCTCGTCCATTTCCATTTCTATTTCACTTCTCATGGCTTCTTTTTGGTAGTCAATGTTCGGAGAATGATTTGTGTCCTCTTTTTTTTCTTTTTCTTTAGCATCTTCCTCCTGATATTGATTCCCTTTTGTGGTTTCTTCAGGCTCTTCTAACACTTGAAACTTATTCTGAATACCCTTTTGCCCCTTAGTGTGTTGTTGCTTTGATCCTTTTTTTCCTCCCCTTCCTCTACTAGCCACTTTCTGAAAGCTTTCAATGTCCTTCGTTGGATTACGTTTTTCTTTGTTATCTTCTTTGCTGAAAGGGCAGTCTCCTAACAAATGCCCATGTTCGTGGCACCTTCAGCATCTGAAGGGGATATGTTCGTAGTCTATCGTTTGCACCCACTCCTCATCAAAAACTTCCAAGATAACTTCATCGGGAAGTGCTCCTGATAGATCCATTTCCACACAGATCCTAGCAAAGGAGGTATATTTTCCCCTTCTTGTGGCTTCAGAAGCTTTGACATAGCGTCCTAGTTTATTGCCAATGGCTGCCAACGATTCAGTTTGCCAATAATCTAGAGGTAGGGAGTAGAGCCTTACCCACACAGGAACTAAAGAGAAAGTCTCCCTCTCTGGGACAGAGTTCATTCTCCAAGGTCTCATATAGAGACCTGCAGCAAAAAAATAGGGTCCTCCTTCGAATATTTTGTCTTTATCTTCAATGTTAGAGAACACTACTGTGAAGATTCCTTTTGACCCAAGATGTAGGTCAATGCTTCCTTTTGGATTCCAATGATACTTGATCCACGTCAGTAATGCCTTTTCAGTGGGCCATAGTCCCATGAATTTACAGATAATGGCGTAGGTTCCCATATGTTCCATGTGCTCCTGCAGAGTAGGATCATTTAATATTACTCGAGGAGTGATTTCTGCTTTTGGTTTGTAAGGTCCTTTTTGTTTTTTGTCTCTTGAACCTAGACTTTTGTCTTCTTCCTCTTTGTCCTTTGTGCTGCTGTTTTATTTTGTTCTGGTCCCATTTGTTTCCTTTTCATTGTCCCTGTTTCTGTAGTTCAAACTGCCTTTACTATTTCCAGTTGGTGATTTACTTCTGCTGGCCACTGCATCTTTGTAGGAGGGAGTCGAGCTCCCTCCCCTGCCACTCTCCATTAGAATCGAACTTTGCTCGCTATGGTAACCCTAGCCGTTGTGTTTCTCCCGCCCGGTTCCCCTTTCCAAAAATCAAATGGTGGCTAAGGTTGTTATCCTGTTTGTTCTTTCTTGTTACCACACAAATAATATATTATTATTATTATTTCAGACAATGAATATTATTCAAAATTTTCCTTTTAAGAAACAAATATATAAAAAATTAGTTTTATTTACTTTTTCATTTTTTTAATAAATATTCAAAAGTTTATTTTGAGATAATCAATAAGTTAGGTTTTTTTTTTCTTAAACCTATCTAATTTTGAGTTAACTAATAATATTTCAATTTTTCTTTAACCTAATAGGTACTATTCTTATCGAAAGAATTCATATCATCTTTTTTAGCGAATAATAATATTTTTTTTTGTTTTTGCCTTGAAAAATATCTAAAAATACTATGGCCAAATTACATGATGGCTTTACAAATTTATTTGACTTGGGAATGTTAGTATTTCAAATTTAGAGCAACACAACACTTTAAGCTAGGCATTTAAGTTCGTATTCAGAATTGTAATTTTTTAGTTTTAAGAGCATTGGGAATTAGAATTTTGTAAATATAAACAATTTTGATAATTATTCCATTACAATTTTGAGAATTTTTTTAAGGAATTAATCAGTTTTATTCAGAATATTGTATATATAATAAAATAGCTTGAGTGGTTAGATCAATCAATCAAACCATCTCCATAAGGAAATTTTCTCATGGCAGACCATGGGTCAAATTCTTCAACCCCCTAGGCTACCATCCACTTTTGAGATTGGCATTTGAGCTACCTTCCATCCAAATATTTTGAGGAATAGGAGGGGATCCCTTAAGATTTTTATTGGAAAAAAATCCCTAAGGGTAGCTCAATCAATTGAACTATTCATCTAATGTGTATTACTAATGGGTAGGCCATATGTTGAAATTTGATTAAGTCCCTCTACGATGTTGACCACTATTATGGATGATAATTGAGTCATTGTCCATCTATATAGTCAAGAAGAGGATGAGACACCTTGAGGTTTCCTTATAAAAGAGTCAATAAGATTGGCTCAATCAACTAAACTATTCACCCATTGAATGTTAATGATTGGCTAAACTATTCACCCAATGAATGTTAATGATTGGTATGCCATAAGATCAAATCTAGTAAAGTCCCTTTAGCTTCTTGAGCACTTTTATAGTTGGTGTTTGATATGTTTACCATATTGATATTTTAGGAACCTAGAGGGTGGGTGGTGGATCCCACAATGTTTTCCTTTGAATATGTAACAACAACAGTAAAATAATAAATCAATTGAATCATCTACCTAAGGCATGCTACTGATAGGAATGTCATTTCTTCAAAATAAAGCTTGCCACAAGGCCTTTGGTTATAGTCTAATTAATGTTCAAATTTACCAAAGACTCATTGGGTTACTAATAACTCTTATGGTTGGTGCTTAAACAACTCCCCGTATAGATATTTCAGGAATATTTGGGGTCAGGTGGGGAGGGAGGGATGTGGTGGGATCCTATAAACTTGGCCATTTTCATGAATAAGTTGCATGAGAGATAAGGAAATGATGGATTGGACCCCACCACACTGCGACCCACCTATTCATGATCCAACCATTAATAGATAAGATGAAATTCTTGATGATATATTCCACGAAGACATGCAATTTATAAATGGTTCCCCTCCAAGATTATATTTCTTGTGGTCATTTAAACATTCATTAAGTTATTATTTCTCAAAATAACCACTTTTCCTTTGAATAATAGTTTCATTATGTTTCGAATAAACTCATGGCCCATGGAATTTTAAAATTTTGGATATATCCTTCGAAGAGTTACTTGATGTTTGATTGTTTTTTTCATGATAGTTCGTACACGTGGTTCATTAAAAATATATATCTATACATATGTTTTATATTAATAGTAGGAAGAAAAAAACAATTTTAAGGAAAAATAATTACAATATCACATAAAATAATAACTTGTTTGGTATATTTAATAAGCTAAACTTTCATATACATATTTTTGATATATTTAATAAACTAAACTTTTATACACATATTTTTTATTTCATTGATATGGAAGATATTTCCATATGTGAATTGTAATTTCGAAACAAGTTATCTAATTGATTTCATTTATGCCGATCAAGAATTTTATTGAAGTGTAAAGGACCCACATTGGATGTATCTCTTGACTGTAAATATTTATTAGAAACATACAAACTCCATGTTATTGTAAAATCGTTCTGTTTGAAAATTAAGAAATTACAACCTTGAGATGATGCTCGGAAGGAAAAAATCATAAATTTTGTAGATATGAAAATCCAAGTTGAGAATTTGTGATAAATTTACGGGCATCAAATTCCACTATTCCGAGACACTATCGATATGGTCCTAGATTGGATTCCCCTTGATCCACACGTGGAATGGTTGAATTTCCACAATTCTTTTGATAAGAATAAGTATATGCTTGAATTTCCCCAGTTCCTTTGATAAGAATAAGTATTCCCTTTAAAGAAACATCATCCATCACCATGGTGATCAAAATCAAACTACTAAACACGATTTGCAACGCAACAAATTTCAAAGGTTGCAATTGTTTCATACAGGTTCACACTCTGGGATAAACATTATGATATAACACATTAATATGGCATTCACTATAAGCGAGAGGTTGGATCCGAGAGGGGAGTTGCATGTGGGTAATTGTGACTCATTTTGAATTTGTCAAAAGAAGGGTTCTCTTCTATTCTACACGTTTTGTTTCACAAAAGTTCTATTCCTATCCTTTATGGTTTGGATGTCAAGAATGGTTATTGACACTTCCAACATGGTTAAGTTTACCAGTAAAGAGAAGAAATTGTTACAAGGAACGTGTTGTGCTTTTTGTTTTTTTTTAAACCAGGATGAATCTAGTGATTTGATGAGGTGAAAGATTAAATTTCTGCGGCTCAAAGTAGATTAAAAATTATTTAGTGAAAAGGCCCACTATTGTGGAGGAACTTGATGACAAATTGTTATTAGGTTAGGTTTTGGTTTTTTTCTTTTTTCTTTTTTCCTTTTTACTATGTTGAATTGATAACTTGTTAAAGTAATTTGGCTGAATAAATTGTTATGAGGGTCATGTTTTGTTTTGTTTCTTTACCATGGTGAATCGATAACTTGTTAGAGTAATCTCAGTGACGCTCAATATCAAATCAAGTGGAGGGGGTAACATCCCATTGTTCCAACCACTAAATCGTCGCACGAGGAGATGATGGTCATGCTTTGTTAGCTCTTTAATGATGGACACCCTATGTTCTTGCATTATCTTTTAGTGATGGATGCCTTGTGTTAAATCTTAGACGGTAAATATTTGTAGTCCATCTAGTATGGTCTAAAATGGTTACATTAAATTACCATTGGAATTTTGGAGTCGAGTCATTTTGTAGTAATTAAGTAAGTTGGAGATATTTATGAGTTTTGAGAAGGATTTATATAAGTTAGCTTTAAAAATTGTGAATATACTAGTTGAACTAGATTACTATTAGGTCTTCTAGATTGTATAAGAGTAAAGGTGAGCAATCTTATCTTTCTCCAAACTTCTAGGTTACAAGGTTATTTTATTCATTGCAATTTATATCATCATTATGGTCACATCAAGAAGGAATCCTCTTTTAGAAAAACACACAAGTGAATGGTTTGTAAAAGGAAGGGTATTGAATTTGGTAACATGGATAAGCTCCATACATAGTCAAGTGGATTTGTAATGTTAGTGGTGCACAGGTTTAGGTCATTTGTGATGTTATTGTGCAAATATTAGCAAAATGTATGCCAACCACTAATAAAATTCTCTTCCCTTCAAATACCACACTTATCTCAGAGGTCACACTATTGAAAGTCATAAATCATTTAGAGGAGATCAGTAGAGGCACCCATGGACATTGCCTTTGTTCTAAGATATGAATGTTGAATTTTCTCACCATTAGCTCCCTCTTTCACCCATCAATTTAAGTTGTAATATGAATGTAGTCATAGATGCATGAGTGAATTTTGGCATTATGGATAAAAATGTGAAGTTGTCAATTGTTCACCAACACATCACAAAATCTAAGGGAGATATACGCTTAGATAAGAAACCCCACATGTATAAAATTATTTTACCAATGTTATCATTGTCGGATATGCCTAGGAGGAGTTATGGTCAATTATATTAACATAAATATAGGTTAGAGTATGACATGAGGATTGTTTCTAAATTAGTGCGAGGTAAAAAAATGGGTAGGCTTCTAAGTAAATGTTTGTAGTGAACAAACATATTTATGCGACCACATGCATCATGACCACAGGGATAGAAGCTCATCTAAGGGTACGCACACTACTAAAGAAAAAAAAAGAGTTGTATCTAAGTTTAGGTACCAAATAAAGAAACCATAGGTTAAAGCATATTTACTTAACAATAACCCTCTAGACTCTATTTTTTTTATGTATCCACTAGTCATGTTTTTCACCCCCATTTTAGAAATTAGCGCTATCAATAGCATCTTCTCTTGGCATGTTGAAATAACAATATTTTGCAATCGTGAACTTAACAATCTCACAATGTTGTGAAATCGTTGGCTTAAGAATCGATATCATTGCAACTAAAATCTTAAATCGATCCTCGAATCTAAAAATGGTGCTCCTAATAACAATGCCCCATTCTTTTGAGTTCACAAGCTTAATTTTTTTTTGCCAACATGGATCGAAATATTTTTCCCTTTCTCTTTAATTAACAAAGATTAAAATTTATTTTTCTTCCATATTTGTTAATTTGAAAATTATGCAAAAAAATTTATGGCTAGGTCACAATATGGTTTTAAATTTTCATTGGAGTGGATTATTATTATTATTATTATTTCATACAATGAATATTATTTCAAAATTTTCCTTTTAAAAACAATATATATAAAAAATTAGTTTTATTTACTTTTTCATTTTTAATAAATATTCAAAAATTTATTTTGACGTAATCAATAAGTTTTTTTTTCTTTCTTTCTTAAACCTACCTACTTTTGAGTTAACTAATAATATTTCAATTTTTCTTTAACCTAATAAGTACTATTCTTATCGAAAGAATTCGTATCATCTTTTTTAGTAAATAATTTTATTTGATTTTTTCGCCTTGAAAAATATGTAAAAATACTATGGCCAAATAACATGATGGTTTTAGAAATTTCTTTGACTTGGGAATGATAGTCATTCAAATTTAGAGTAACACAACACTCTAAGCTAGGCATTTAAGTTTGTATTCAGAATCGTAATTTTTTAAGTTTAGGGTCATTGGGAATTAGAATTTTGTAAATAAACAATTTTGATAATTATTCCATTACAAATTATAATTTGAAATCCAAGAGAATTAAAAATATTAATTAGAATTGTTTTTTTTGAGGTGGAATGGTTAATATAATTGAAAGGTTTAAAAAATTACTAAAGAATCTTCCATTGATTAAACAATTTATTTAAAATTTATTTAAAGAAATCAAGTAATTGCATTGAATTTAAACATTGCAATGGTTTATACATATCAATATTGGTAACGAAATACATGTTATTGTCTCTGCAATTGCAGGGTATAATATATTGGTAATGTATAGGCACTAAATGAACTTGAGTGTTGATAAAAGATTAAATAATTAATATTGAAACTTAACATTATAAAACAAATATAATTTTTTTTATTTTTTATTTTTTTTATTCTATCTATTCCGGTTATGATTGGTGCAATGAATTAGGGTCTTATTTGGTCATCATAATTTTCACCACCACTGTCAAATTATTTTCCTTTGTTGTCATACTTGTACTTATCATGCTATGTGTCATACAAGTACCTGTCATACTAGTATAGAGAATAATCCATTCAGACAATCCATCCCAAACCTCCACCCTTGTCGATATGGTCATGACGTTTTCTGATAGCAACAAAGGATTATGAACTAGTTATGTGGTACCCTTGTTCAAATTCAATACCTTTCACGAGAAAAGGAAGCTTACGGGGACCAGACAAGGCATCCAAAGCCATTGAAGACTCCTCGTTGTTGCTCGTAATGCTCGACGCCCAATAATCAAAATGTTGATACCTTTTAACAACCTTTGCTAAAATCAAACTTTTCTTCTTTCGTTAGTCAATATCAAACGCGTTAGCTAGACCTTTATGGTTGTAGTTATTGGCACAGTGATCCAAATATATTGTCTAGCAGGATTTAGAGATCTCACTAGCCCTAGTGTTTGAGTCTTCAACTTTTAAATATTGGAATGGACCAACGTAAACACGTCTCAACGCTTCACATGCTGGATACATGAACGGTCTCTATAAAATTATTTTCATGTTGTTACATGAATAGTCAAATTATGTCATTTTTCACTTTCAATTTCAGTAAATTCCCTTAGTTTGAGAAAGCTCAAAATACAAACAATTCATGGGTTGCTATAGTCGATACAGTACATGCACATCTGTCAACTTATTTCTCCATACCCTCATTATTGATTCCCTAATATGTTTTTATAGGAAGTGGTACATCTGTCAACTTATTTATCCAAATCCTCATTATTAATTCACTAATATATTTTTCTAAGTAGTGGCAAAACTTGTTAAAATGTGAAAAAATAGTAATTAATAGTTTTTATTAATTCACTACTATAAATAATATATTTTTTTGCTGAAATCTAAAATTAAATTCTCAATAAAAAAATGAGGGAGATGTCAATTATCATTATCATTTTTTAAATTGCAACCTATCCTTTTTAATTTTTAAAAAGTAATTTTTCATTTATATATATATATATAATATTTTAATGATTAATTTCAATAACGCCATATACCTTCGTTAAGAACATTTATTACTACTGCGTATAATTGAAATGTAACTATTATTTTTAAAGGAAAAAAGAACACAGAATTTTGTACAATATGGAAATTAAGGCAGATATTTTAGGATATGCAACATGAGAAATGGTTAAAAAAATAGAATATATGTGAAAGCACAGAATTTTTCACATTATGGTAAGGTGAATGTCTGTGAAAACAAAAAAGTATCGTACATTACAGCAAGGTGAAGTAAATGTTGTAGAATATAGCGCTTGTATAAAAAGATAAAAATGATGATCTTCAAATCAGATTACATAACCATATAATATCTATGACTATCTCTCATTGTATGAGAGGACAATTTTTGATAAGAAATAACTTTGTTGTGTTGGAGAGATGCACAACCTAATTAAACAAGATATAACACAGCAGAATTAATCATGCACAGAAAACACAGCTTTTAACGTGGTTCACTCAATCAATCTGGGCTACGTCCACCAAACATAGGCATCAAGAATTTATTAATCAAACAGGAGATTACATAATGAAAACCTCATAAAACTCTCACCCTCTTAGCCAACATCCGAATGATTTCTTGTTATATAGCATAGAGAATCTAACAGCCTCATTAATTCCCTCACATCAAATATAGGAGGCATTAATCACCTCCCAACAACCTGGAGCTAATCTAGGAACTGAATTTCTATTGTTGTCACCAGCTGAGATTTTTCCTATCTTATTCTAAACAGAAAATCTCAACAATCTCCACCTTGACAACAATTCACCTGATGCCATGTTATTATTATTTTATCTTTTCTGCAAGCCAAGAGAAGCCAAACACCAGCGTAGCTTCTCCAACAAAACTGGTTTCGTGAACATGTCTACACAGTGCTCCTTTGTATGCACCTTTTCAAGAGAGACTCCCCTTTCAGTGATAACCTGTCTTACAAAATGGTACTTAATTGGAATATGCTTTGATTTACTATGATAGGCCGGATTCTTAGCCAAATGTATTGCACTTTGACTATCACAAAGTAACCTGATGTTGTCCTGTAACCTACCAAACTCACCAAGCAAACCTTTCAACCAAACCGCCTCTTTGCAAGCATGAGAAGCAGCAATGTATTCTGCTTCAGTAGTGGACAAAGCAACAATGTTCTGTAGCTTTGATATCCAGTTGATAGCTCCACCTGCAAGAGTAAAGACGTACCCTGAAGTTGACCTTCTCTTATCCAAATCACCTGCAAAATCGGAATCAACATATCCTCAAACAAATTCACTACTCTTATTGTAAGAAATACAATAACTACTTGTGCCTCTCAAGTACCAAAGCACCCATTTCACTGCTGACCAGTGTTCTTTACCCGGATTTGCCATGTACCTGCTGACAACCCCAACTGCATGAGAAATATCTGGTCGCGTACATACCATCGCATACATCAAACATCCTACTACATTGGCATAAGGAATTCGGGACATATAATCCTTTTCTTCATCTGTATTAGGACATAAACTCAAAGAAAGCTTAAAATGGGAAGCTAAAGGAATCGACACAGGCTTCACATTGTTCATACCAAACCTCAAAAGTATTTTCTCAACATACTTCTGTTGTGATAGCCATAGCTTACCATTGCTCCTGTCTCTGAAAATCTCCATGCCCAAAATCTACCTTGCTGCTCCTAGATTTTTCATATCAAATGTCCTTGGCATTTGAGCCTTCAACCTGTTGATTTGTTCTATGCCTTTGCTTGCTAAAAGAATATCGTCAACATACAATACTAAGATAATGAATATGCCATTTTTAAATTGCTTAAAATAAACACAATGATCATATTCACTTCTAACATATTTCTGACTCAACATGAAAGAATCAAACTTTTTATACCACTGTTAAGGTGACTGATTCAGGCCATATAATGACTTCTTGAGCCTGTAGACAAAATTCTCATTGCGATGCTGAACAAACCCTTCCGGTTGTTCCATATATATTTCCTCATCTAATTCTCCATGTAGAAATGCAGTCTTAACATCTAATTGCCGCAACTCTAAATCAAGCAAAGCCACTAATGCTAACACTATTCTAATTGAAACAATTTTAACCACTGGTGAAAAAATCTCATGAAAGTCAATACCGCTTTCTGAGAAAACCCTTTTGCAACCAGTCGCGCTTTGTACCTGTCTTTCGTATTATTCACACCTCGTTTCAGCTTGAAGAGCCATTTACATCCCACAGTTTTCCTGCCTTTTGGAAGCTCCACCAGATCCCATGTGCCGTTTTTACTTAAGGCCATCATTTTGTCCTTCATGGTTGCTTTCCACTTGTCACTTTTCGAACCTTCTATTGCTTCCTGATAGCACAGAGGTTCATTGTCATTAGCAGTAAATGCAACTGAAGTAACATAATCATCATACCTTCTTAGTGGTCGTTTGATTCTAGCCGACCTCCTTAAGGATGTTTTTGGCGCTTCCTCGATTGGCTGACTACCATCTGTAGGAACTTCTTGACGATCAGTAACTGAGACCTGTTCATGATCTATACCTGAACCCTGTTCATGTTCTGATTCTGAAACCTGTTCATGACTAGTATCTGAACTATGGTCATCATGACTATCATTAGAAATGCTATCAAACTGAATGTGTTGAAAGTCAGATACATC
>APFE031724791.1:158746-181684 GCA_000404065.3 Pinus taeda
TTTGCAAGTTTAAGCAACTGCAACTTGGAGTAAGTGCCATAGAAGTAGTTTACCCTTGTATGCCCTGTGATGAATTTAATGAGTTGCTTCCCTCTCCTGTAAAGCTCAGTAATCCACCAACATTCTTTGTGCTTCACAATATCATGCATCAAAAGGTTCAATGTGTGAACCAGGCACCCAAACCAAAAGATGTGTGGATGAGTACGCTCAATAATTTTTACTGTTGCCTTACAATTTGCTGCATTATCTGTGATCACTTGAACCACATTATTCGGACCAACATCTTTGATTGATTGCAATAGGCGATTTGCAATGTTTTGTGCAGATGCACTGATGGAGGAGGAGTCATGACATGTAATAAACACTGCACCACTAGAAGAAACACCAAGAACATTTATCAAATGTTGGTTTCTAATATTTGTCCACCCATCTGATACAATGGATACCCCAGAATCTACCCACTCATTTGTAAAACGTGTCAAAGCTCTTTGAACCTTAGCTTTTTCTCTTTCTAATAACACTATTCTAGCTTTCTCATAGTTGGGGGCCTTGTATCCTTTTGGGGCTTCATTGATGGTCTTTATCATTTCATGCCAATAGGGAGAGCAAAGCACATTGAATGGTACACCGCAAGCACAAAGAAAACGAACTATCTTTCCATCCACATCATCCCTCCCAGCAACATTAAGGAAATCCCCTATTGTTCTTCTACCTCCAAAGCTTGCAAAAGTACCATAAGGAGATGAGCTACCAAATTTAGAGGTTGCACTTGATTCAAAATGAGTTTCTTATTTCTTGTTTTTTTTGTGTGCAGCCTCCTCTATTTGGATGTATTTTCTTCTTTGTTCAGATGAAATGTTTGGGCAAATTTGTACCCCCACAGGCCCCTTTTTATCATCATTGTCCAGCACCCCACAAAGATGCCTCCTCACACGGGTATATGAACCACAATATGTTTTTCCTCCATGACAACCATGAGGGCACACAAATTTGTAAGTTCCACCACCCTTTCCCCCATCAAGTTTGGTCACATAGTTCCACAAGGGTGTTAATGCAGTGTTCCCATCTAGTGTTTCAGTTTCCCCTTCAGGTTCATCCCCTTCCTCTTCAAACCCTTCCTCCTCATCATACATTGGGTCACTCGTATTGGGACCACTGTCCTCTTGTGCTTCTTCCCTTCTATTCCTACTCCCCCTCGCCATCATTAAAACCAAAGAGTGGAATGATACGTAGAAGCCAAAAGAACACCATCTTGGAATATGGATATAGGTGGTTGACAACCTGCAAGTAAAGGAGCAAGTAGAAACAATGGGAAAGAGTAGGAGAGGGAGGAGAAAAATACAAAAAAAAGTCAAAAAAATAAGAGAGTTTGCGGTTTAAACTTACCTCTTTAGCTCTTGTAGATGAAGTCCTCCAAGCTCTTCCTCCTTCTCCTAGCTCCTCCTCCAAGCTCCTCCAAGCTCTCCTCTCTTCTCCTCTCTTCTCCTCTCCTTTCCTCTCTTCTCTTCTCCTCTCCTCTCTTCTCTTCTCCAACTCTCATAAACTCAAAGTCAGCAAATGAGGAATGAATGGGGGCTTTATTCCCTTCATTCCTCACCCTAACCCAAGGTGGACCCACCCCCTCTATGACAAGTCAGCTAAAATTACAATAAAATTAAAAAAAAAATAATAATAAAAAAATAAAATAAAAAAAAAAATAATATAAAATAAAATAAAAATAAAAAATAAAAAATAAAAAATAAAAATAAAAATAAAATAAAATAATAATAATAATAATAATATTTTGCATTTCTTCCCTTCACGCAGCGCTTTTCCTGAATCGTACGGGAAGCGTACGCTTCGCGCCACGCTTCGTACGGCCGAAGCGCCATACAAAGCGCGCTTCGGAGGAAAGCTTTGGAAATTTCCAGGAAGCGTCCAAAACAGGCGGAAGCGCGCTTCCGAATTTTGGAATCGCGCTTCCGGGGATGCTTCTTGTATGAATCCGCACGGGACGCGCTTCGGGCCTTAGAACCGGGGGGGGGGGACGCTTCCTGCAACATTGGTCATGACTTAAAATGGAAGGCCCACGAGAGACAGAGGCTGAGAGAGAGAATTTCCCGTCAGCAAACATAAAGTTTCATGTCCCACCCTGGACGTCTATGCAATGTATTATGTTGGAGCGTGGCGAGGTTGACATAGCCCGAGAGACAGAGAAGAGGGTTGTCAGCTCATGTGAATGTTCACATCCTACTCTAGGAGTATTGCTAGAACAAGTGTCAAGGGTAGAACTTGATTGAGTTGAGAGACGGACACGAAGTTCTTCACAGCAATTAGCGTTTAAAGATAAAACCTCGCCCCATCCATTTTTTGATAACAAAAGAAAATATCATAGGACAAAGATTTCTAGGATCTCCCTTATGTACAAGATGACTTGGTAAGTTGACACATGGCAACGTCCCATTGGATGATGATGTGTCAGCGGGTTGACAGCATGGACCAAGGACAGGAGGACAGGAGGCAAAATCCTATAGGTTCACTAAGATATGTAGTGCAATAAGCCCATAATTCTGGACTCAGGCATGTGACACTGGTGAAAGGGATAACGCATTGATGAATGTACAACTGAGGATTTGGTGTCAGATCTCTTTACAAAATTAAAGAAACAGTTGTTCAATTGGATAGTTGAGAAGTGCGAGAATAGGGATTTGATTGATGGGTAACACCCAATGGTGTGTAATCTTAAATAGATGGAGATTATGTAAAGGACGTTGTTGTCAGTGATGAACCTGGCAACATTCAAAAGGGTCTCCCTGATAAAGTCCCAATTAGACCTCACACCGTTTGGTGTAGGAGCCCCATCCTGAATACGGCCTGATTGTCGTCTACTAAAGATTTGCCTTGGCTTTAGCTATCAAAGAGAGAGAGAGAGAGAGCATATGTTCCTTCGAAAAGCAAGTGTGCTTGGTGAATGTTTGGTTGCAAGTACATCAGGGTTCTTCTACTACAGAGGGAGAAGAAAGTGAGCCTCTAAGAGAGAGGTAATAGTACCACTCTAGCATAAACACACACAAATAGGAAAGATTCGTCTAACATCTAACAGAAGAGTCTACAAAGATGCGACAAACATTACAACCATTACAGCACACTCTCAATATGATAAGCACTAAAATAACCAAAATAGTTCAACTACTTTAGTACAGGTGAAAAGCAAACATGAATCATAAACATTTACACAACATTCTCACAAATATTCACAATCCATGTATGAAAACATGCTCGCCATCAGGCTTCAAATATTAAGTAACATTCCCAAGATGCATGTATACAACGAACATCACTTGCTTCAATAGTGGAGCGTTAGAGCCACTACTTGCTCCCCAAAACTACTTTGTCTCTCTGATGCCTTATGGGAGAAGCCAAGGTGAAAAGTCTCTTGCTTGTACAATGAGGGTGTATATATAACAAATGGGGTGATCCTTCGCCTCCCTTGTGACTCTTGGACTACCCTCATGACTATTTGACTTCCCTATGACTTTTCAACTCTTACATGACCCTTTACATTTTGTACATGTCCTTTGGACTTCCACTTTACAATACATTTCGAATAAGAATTTACCTAATCCACAAAATGATGTGGCATATAATGATTCATGACATAACATGTCATGGCAATGTCAAGCCATTTTTGTTGTTGCTTGCTTTCTGTCTCCTTGAAGATAGAACATGATCTCCTTTTATACATCCATATGGCTAAAGATGAGGAGTCTTCAGTGTTATTAGATCTTGAGCTGTTGTTGCAAGCTTATGTCCCTTTGCTTCCTCCTGAATGATCAACTTGTATTTGTAACTATAGAGGTGTCTTCTAGCATGGTATCCTCCTCCATCTCCTTCTTCATCATCTTTTCATAGCATGATAGAGTACATGCATCTGCAATTCACTCATGACAAGACAACATCATTCTCATAAACCCCTAGTCTAAGATGTTGCATGATGATCCACTGACTGAGTTGGAACTGAGTGGCAGACCGAGGGAGAGGCTTAGGGACTGCGCAATTGCACAACTCGGGCAGTCAAGGGTCAAGTCTGAGCCTTGAGAATACGCAATGCTCAATTCAGGTTGGACTGGGCTTGAGGATTGCATAGTTGAGGGATTCAAGGAGCTGGGTTGAGGGCTTGAGCACTGAGTTTGCCCACTACGCAGTGTTGGAAGGACAAGGAGGCCAAGTGATTGCGCAATTGTACAGTTCAGGAGCTCAAGGCTGAGGCATGAGGACTGAGACTGCACAATGAGCAGTTCAGGGCTGATTGGAGGGGCAAATTGCACAGTTTTGGAGCTCAAGGGATGGGCTTGAGCACTAAGATTGCGCAGCGTGCAGTTCTGGGAGGCAAAAACTTCACATTGCGCAATGCCAAGAGAGAAGGTTGCTCCTTGAGGGTTGAGACTGCACAGTTCAAGCTGGTTGAAAGGGCTAAGTAGCCCGGTCGGGGAGTTTTCCCAATCTGACTAAGTGTCGGAACAGTGGAGGAAGATGGGCAAAAGCATGACTCTGAACATGATCACACAGATCACTTAATGACACAACATGGAACACTCAGGGCACATGAACAACACCCTTTCCTCAATGCGACAACCTACACCAAGTGCAACACCAAAAATACACTTTACGACGACCGTGACAACACTTGTGCGACAGTGCCTGAAACTTTGGAAATGAGTGCGATACTCTTTCACATAAATGATACCCCTTGAAACCACCAAAACTAGCTTTTGTGCATTGTGTGACACTCCACGTGCTAAAAGACAACACTTTTGATTCTTGTAAATGGGACAAAGACACTTAGAGAAAACACATGGAATAACTCTAAATGCTTGCGGCGACAACATGCAAAGGCAAAGTAGGCTTCAACATTTGGATGTAGGCCAAAATTTTGGAGGGTGTTGTAGCAGCAACAACACTTGGTGACACACTGGTTGAATTCCAGTTTCTTTGCCTCGGTTAATTCTTTTGTGTAAGGTCTAGTTCTTTAGGGAGTATTGGTTCATCGTGCAGGTCACTTTGGTTTCCCCACTTACCCCGTGAATAAACATAGTCCCCTCTACCCTTTCTCGGTTGAACACAAACATAAGACCAACAATATCGCAATGTTTCAAATCAGGAAAGGATAGTATAGTTTGTGAGCTTTAGATTCTCAGAGTATATTTTTTCGTCTCTAATGTTGCTCCACTGCCAGCAGGCCTAGACAGTACCCCAGCAGAGTCACTACAGGGACACAAACATTGCTCAGCTGCCAACGAGCCTAGACAATACCCCGACAAAGTTGCTTGCTTCACCTCCCTGCGCAAGAAGCCTTTCTCTTCTTTCGCTCTTTATTTATATATTTTATATAGGACTGTGCATAGGAACTTATTCATTTCATGGGCGGAAGAGGGATCCCGACTTATTGAGAGCAGAAGAGGTTGTTCCTTCACAGAAGCATATAAAGACCACTGATTTAGGTTTGCTCGTTTAGATTTTTCCCCTTTTTCCTTCTCTACTTGATTGGATAAGCGTGGAAACACTGAAACATAAAAAAATCGAGTACAGGCGTGAGGTTCCCTGAATAGACACGAATATCATAGCTCAACATAAAACTCTCCTTACGGAAGGATCATATTTTCCTGTCATAACATCATTGACCAAAAGATGTAACCAAAGGTCCAAAACAAAGAAGAAGGACCAAAGGTTAGCCAAATGTTGTAGTGTCACAAGACTCTTTTCAATTCAGCCATACATAACAAAGCCAGAAAACACGTTTACACATGACGCTTATTTACATAAACGAAAAACGAAAAACGCAAGACCAAACAAAATAAACAACCAAAAGAACAAACTATGTACATAGGGTAGGACACATCCCTAGAACATTATTGAAAATATTGTTTTAAATCTTGGCCATTGACAGAAGAGAGTCAATCTTCTCGTCTAAAGATTGGAGACAATACGTGTGTTGGCTAAGCTTCTCGTGGACAGTGTATGGTCCAATCCATAGGGACTGGAACTTAGTATGTTTTCCCTTGTCTTCGTGGGCTTTGTCCCACTTTAATACCAGATCACCCACATGGAATTCATTTTTCCCTGCAAACTTCTTGTCAAACCATCTCTTGATACGACTCTAATGGAGGGAGAAATTTTCTTTAGCTTTCTGTCTTTCTTCCTGTAACTTGCGAAGGGTGTCTCTCCTACCCTGAAACAATAGTCATGGCTTACCCTGGGACTCTTGTGAAAGTTGAAGCATTGGAAAATAGATGTTCGAGGGTAGGATGGCTTCTTTTCCATAAACCAAGAAGTAAGGAGACGTATTCAGAGAAGGCTTAGGCATGACTTGGTCAACCCATAGAGCGTTCACCAAAGCAGAGTGCCAGTTCCTCTATTCAAAGAAAATGGTCTTCTTAATGATGCGGATAAGGTTCTTATTAGTGGACTCAACAAGTTGCAGATAGTAATTAGCAAAATGTTTCAATATAATACCATTTTCTGATGCAAATCATATAATCTCAATGATGAAAAATACGTTGCACTGTCCAAAAACAAGTGAAGTCGAAACGCCAAACCTGGAAGTGATACTCTGTTTGAGGAAGTTGATGACTTCCTAATCATTAACTCGCTTAAGTGGAACCGCTTTTGTCCACGACGTAAAGTAATCTGTGGCAGTAAGGATATAGTAGTGTTGCTTCGATGAGTGCGGAAAAATCCCATTGATAACATCCAAACCCCATTGTTGAAATGATTCTTCCACAGCGATCGGCTGCAACAGGGCGACTGACTTCTTTCCTCGGTTGGCGCACTTATGATAGACCGGAAACTTGCGGGCATATACGTGAGCATCTTTGAACAGTGTGGACCAATAGAAACAAGCCCGCGTGACTTTATGCATTGTAGTGTCACCCGTGGAGTGTCCTTCAACTAGTCCATCATGGAGGTCACGTAACACCTTTCTCGAATCTTGTTCTTCTAAGCATCTAAGCAAGACTCCAGTATGGTACTTTCGAAGAAGCACGGCATGTACCAACTAGTAAGATAAATCTTTTAATCTGATTGTCCTCTTCTGTCGTGCGGATAAATGAGAGGGAAAAGTACCATAATCAAGATATTGTTGCACATCTGCATACCAAGAGTTTGAGATATCAGCGGGGGTAGCTCGCTCAACATTGTACATCTCGATCTCCTGCTCCCATCCAGATGAATCATCTTTTGGTGTATTCACTGCTTCTGCTACTAACCGGCATAGACCATGGCCCTTGATAGTGTGAACTAGTTTGAATTCCAGATCATACTCATGTAAACCAATAATCCAGTTCGCTCTTCTCTCACCCAACGCTTGTTGGACAAACAGCGATCTGACTGTTGGGTGCGCCACAAAGATAATACAATGATTTTTCCAAAGATAGGGCCGGAAGTGCTTCACTACCTTGTAGACTGCATAAGCTTGTTTGTCAATGGCGAGATAATTGAGTTCAAATCCTTGTAAGCTAACACTCATAAAGGATATAGGTCGTTCATTATTCTGATCATCTTTCTGCATAAGCACGGCGGCAAGAGAAGTATCAGAAGCAAAGGTGTAGAGCAGGAAATCCTTGTTGAAATTTGGGTTGTAGAAGATTGGTGCTTCTGCGATCACTTGTTTAATACGGGAAAAAAATGCATATTTTTCCCTTTTGTCCCACTTGTATACTGCACCCTTCTTCACCATCTCCTACATGGGTTTCACTATTTGGGCATACTCAGAGATGAACTTGCGGAGAAAGTTTATCTTCCCTAGGAAGGACTGCATGGATTTCTTGTTCACTGGGAAGGGAATATGCGTGATAGCCTTGACCCTTTCAGGGTCCACTTTAATCCCACATTTTGCTTTGATGTCACCCAAAAGACTTCCCTCCAACACTGCAAAAATGCTCTTCTTGGGATTAAGAGATATCCTGTATTTTCAACATCGTTCAAAGATTTTCTTCAAGTGGCGCAAGTGGTCAAATCTCTTCTTGGAAAACACAGTTACATCATCAAGATACACCACCATACTCTGACCGATCAAATCGCGGAATGCCATGTCCATCGCACGTTGGAAGTTGCACCGACATTAATCAACCCAAAAGGCATTCTTCTAAAAGTGAATGTGCCCCACTTCATTCAAAATGTTGTTTTCAGCCTGTCAAAGCTCTGAGACTAGAACCTAGTTGTAACTAGAAAATTCGTCAAGCAGAGAAAACATTTATGACCCTGATACTGTCTATAATATCTACTCCATTAATAGAACCGGATAATTGTCTTTGTCTGAAGCACGGTTGAGATTTCGGAAATCTACACACAACCGTATTTCCCTGGACTTTTTCCTTAATGGGACCAATTAGAAACCCACGTCGAATTTCGCACTTTATAGATGATTCGAGCATCTAGTAGCTTTCTTAACTCCTTTTGAATCAAGGGCTCAAGCGTCGAATGTACCTTCTGCAACTTCTGCTAAAAAGGCTCGGCCCTTTCCTTTATTGGGATAACATGTTGGATTATTCGCGTGTCATAAGTTTTAAACTCATCTTACGTCCACGCGAAGACATATCAGTACTGCTTGAAAAGGCAGATAAAGGCTTGCCACTGTTAAGGTGTGTAGCAAGTACCGAGATTAACAAACTTCGGATCTTTCTCCGTTCCGAGATTGATTTGCTCATGCGATAGTGTTGAACTGTGAGTTTTGACGCTGACTGGTCCTCTAAAGTGATTCTGCAAGTCATACAGCTTCTCTAATGATACCACGCCTTTAGGCATGGGGTTCTCTTTACTTGCTCGAACCGCATCTTGCAACGCCTTTGTCGTGCTCATCTTTGTCAATCATTGCATCTTTGAACACATCAGCATTTGCCATGAGATGCAGTATCTGTTGGTCATCATTGAAAATGTGCAAAACCATCCCTAAGCGACGACAGCCTAGCAGCAACGTTTGCTAATGCATCCGCAACGGTGTTACGCATTCTAGGAACAAATACAATATTGAAAGCTTGGAATTGAGAAATCAAATGCCATACCTCTTGTTGATAACTTTTCGAATTAAGTGACATAGTGTATAGTATTTTGTACCTGTCGTATGACAATCTCATAGTCACCTATTGCTTTAAGAGCCCCAACTTTGAGGTCAATGACTTTCTGAAAGCCCAAGATGGGTGTTTCATATTCTGCAGAGATATTAGTGCACTCAAATTCCAAGCGACAAGAGATCATGTGTTTCCTCTGTTGCGAGTCTACTAAAACACAACCAACTTCAGAGCCCTCCTGTGTCTTGGAACTGTCAAAATACAAAATACAAACATCAGAAATACAAGAGTTATGCCCTACACTAGTACTACCACTATCTACTGTACATAGGTCATTTCCGCCAGTTGTATTAGGAAGGAGTTCCAACTGTGTGTCTGGTGGGACTGGGGAAGGTTGAGCAAGCTAGCGCCCAAGGTCAATCTCCAAAATTCAATTTCCAAAAAATAAATCTGTGAAAGCAACAAGCTCAATTTTTCCTTCGAAGGGTGTAACAGTGTGTTTCATGTAAGGTTCTGATTCCACCCAAATTTGGTTATCCCTGCCCTTGTACAGAAGCCATAAATGTGACCAATCAATAGCAAAATATCCCTATAGTTTGCTAGACCAGTCTCTACTTAGCAGTACATCGTAGGCTTTCGGAATGTCCACAATTACTATGTTTATGCACTCGTGAACTCATTGATCAGATGATAGTTGAGTAAGAACATTTCTGAGTTCACCAATAGCTTGGACAAGAGACTTGTCCAGCTAAATGATCTGTGCATCTGTCTTATCCCATTTAGCATTGATTTTCTTGGCAACGGATAATGGCATTACGTTTAAGGATGCACCAGAATCAACTAAACGATTATGAACATTGTAATTGAAATTTCGGAAGTCAATAAAAACGGAGGGCAGAGAGTGTTAGCTTCTAATGTCAATGCATTAAAAACTTATTCCAAGGGACTAAAAGACTTACCAAATGCCTTCTGCGAAGAAGAAGCATTATCACCTGATGAAGGTTGGTCAAGGGCTCGGAGAATTTGCGTCTGCTGGCTATCCTTGTAAGCTCAAAGATCGAAATATTTGCGCAAGTTTTCTTCATGTCTTCCACTATATTACAATCCAGCGTGTTCGGCATTGCCGAAGTGTCTGGGGGAGTGGCGTTGTCTGACACTTCCGGAGTGGTAGACTTGCTTTTATTGTTGGCGGAAGTGTTCCTTGCGGTAACAGCTTTTCCAAACTTGTTCAGAGTGTTCTGAGCCGAGTTTCCAAGAGGTGTGATTTTTCTTAACAAGTGTTCCTTCAATTTTTGCCTCATAAGCTTCTGTTCAGGAACATACCCTTGGCTCCTTAACTTGTATCGACAATTTTTTTTGAGTTGGGGCCTCACTCAGTGGTAGTTCTTCATCATTCTTATTCTCAGCAGTGAACACACAACTGAAAGTATTCACTGTGTGTCTGATACCCACAATCTCTTCAGCCGCAGCGGATTCTTCCTTTTCTTCCATTTGCTCATCTGAAAGTATTGTGTCAATGATGTGCGCAACCAGAGTGTTCATGTTGTGATTCCATTGTGGGCATGTCTTTTTTGAATGATATTCTTGATGAAAAGAACAGTATTGGTCCATGCCCATGCTTTCAACATTCAGCACGACATTTGAGCTCTATGCAGACTTAGTCGGCTGAATACTGTTGTTTTTGTTGTTGTTAGTCGTTCTCAGAAAGTTGAACTTTGAGGATTTGTTGCTAACAGTGGTCTCGTTTGTCCTTCGTTTTAACTCTGCCAACTCATTGGACAGAGACTTGATGGTTCTGCTCAAGCTTTCCAGATCAGTAGCTTCTTTATCCTTGGCCTTGTTTGAAGAGGCCTGAGACCTTTTGCCTGTCTCCTTGGAGTCTTTAGATGATTCATCGTCGATAATGACTCCAATTGCACACAAATCCTTTTCAACTGCGATGGCTTCTTCAAAATTTTGTACTAGAGCTTCTTTCACAACTCTCTTTACAAACTGTGAAATGCTTATCGGCCAAGCAGAAGTGTAGTAATCGATCGTGATGGAGGCATGAGGGGTCGTATCCGGAGGAAATTGGTTCAATACCCGATTGAACCTCTGATTAAAATCTTTGACCTTTTCTTTTGCCCCCCATCTTCAGATTCCCTAACTCCTTTAATAAAATGGTTGGGGTTTTGGCATCAGCGAACTTTTCAAGGAACAACTTTTAAACCCCCTCCAATTCTGAATTGAATTTGCAGGAAGACTATGATAACAAGCAACCGCTCTTCCGTGTAATGTACAATTAAAGAGTCTACATGCAACATCATCATAACGTACCTCGAGCGTTTGCAAGTGAAGGTAGAATTTATCCAAATGGTCTTCCGCTTTAATTGCCTTGTCAAGGTCATATTCCGTTAACAACTTTCCGAGTGTCTTGGCATCTTATGTAAAATACCCGAAAGGGCAAGTGGGCCCTGAGTCATCTAATCTAGACCTTGGTCTGCCATGTCCGCGTCTCTATACTCTTCTTCAAAATCTGAGGAATCTTCTTTGTGACCGCCTAACCCGTGGAAAGTGTCATCTAAGAGCACAACCTTGTCCTCGTCACCCCCGTTGTAAGATGGAGGTTGCTTGCTCTAGTTTTTTGGTGTTGTCTACAGATTCCGCTAACTATCCTGGTAGGACTTGTTTCTTTCTTCTTCGGAAAATAAGGACGATTATGTGCTCCAGGAATCAATCTGATAGCCTTTGCAAACATACGGGTTATGGGTCGAATTGCCCAGATGTGCTCGTAAGAAACTTCATAACTTTGTTCAAGGACGGGCTGAGAAGATCAACCTATTTCATGAATATTAGTCGGAGAGGTGTTGGAATGTTGTTGCCTTATCTAGAGGAAGTATGTTGTGGGTTGGTGGAGTTATCAGCCATAGAAGTCTGGTTCCCCTCCTTCTAGCGCCAGAAATGTTGACAGTGTTGGACCTGCCAACATTCAAAGCGGTCTCCTCAATATAAGGTCCCAATTAGACCTCACATCGTTTGGTGTAGGAGCCCTATCCGGAATACAGCCCGATTGTCGTCTACTTAAAGATTTGCCTTGGCCTTCGCTGTCAACAAGAGAGAGAATCGCATATGTGCCTACGAAAATCAAGTGTGCCTAGTGAATGTTCGGTTGCAAGTACATCAGGGTTCTTCTACTGCGGAGGGAGGAGAAAGTGAGCCTCTGAGAGAGAGGTAATAGTACCACTCTAACAGAAACACACACAAACAGGAAAGATTCGTCTAACATCCAGAAGAATAGTCCACAAAGATGCGACGAACATTACAACCATTACAACACATTCTCAATAGGATAAGCACTAAAATAACCAAAATAGTTCAAACCTCAACTACTTTAGTATAGGTGAAAAGCAAACATGAATCATAAACATTTACAAAACAATATTACAAATATTCACAATCCATGTATAAAAACATGTTCGCCATCAGGCTTCAAATATTAAGTAAAAATCCCAAGATGCATGTATACAACGAACATCACTTGCTCCAATAGTGTATCATTGGAGCCACTACTTGCTCCCCAAAAGTACTAACTTTGTCTCTCTGATGCCTTATGGGAGAAACCAAGGTGAAAAGTCTCTTGCTTGTACAATGAGAGTGTATATATAACAAATGGGGTGATCCTTCACCTCCCTTGTGACTCCTGGACTACCCTCATGACTATTTGACGTCCCTATGATTTTTTAATACTTACACGACTCTGTACATTCTGTACATGTCCTTTGGACTTCCACTATACAATACATTTCGAATAACAATTTACATAATCCACAAAATGATGCGGCACATGATGACTCATGACATAACATGACATGACACTGATGGAATGGACTACATGATGACATGGCAATGTCAAACCATACTTTACTGTTGCTTGCTTTGTGTCTCTTTGAAGATAGAACATGATCTCCTTTTACACCTCCATATGGCTAAAGATGGGGAGTCTTTAGTGTTATTAGATATTGAGTTGTTTTCGCAAGTTGATGTCCCTTTGCTTCCTCCTGAATGATCAACTTGTATTTGCAACTACAGAGGTGTCTTCTAGCATGGTCTCCTCCTCTCTCTCCTTCTTCATCATCTCGTCATAGCATGATAGAGTACCTGCATCTACAATTCACTCATGACAAGACAACATCAGTCCGATAAACCCCTAGTATAAGATGTTGCATGATGATCCACTCACTGAGTTGAAACTGAGTGGCAGGCTGAGGGAGAAGCTCAGGGATTGCGCAATTGCACAGCTCAGGAAGTCAAGGGTCAAGTATGAGCCTTGAGACTATGTAATGCGCAGTTCAGGTTGGACCAGTGTTTTGAAAACCGGCCGGTTTGAACTGGTAACCGGTCAAACCGGTCGATTCACTAGCCGAACGGGTCAAACCGGTAGAAAAACCCAGTTTGACCCCTCCCTTCGCCAAAAAATTAGAAAAATCGGTCCTAGCACACCAGTTTATGGTCAAACCAGCTGGTTCCATCATAAACCGATCGGTTTATTGCCAAGGCAACTATAAACCCTATAGAATGCATTTTTGTGAGTTTTGAAGTTGTTTTGAGGGAAATTTGGGGTTGTTTTCCTCCAAAAATAGTCCCTCCATGAAAAACATGCCTACCTTCTCATTTTTCCTGACACATCTCAACCCTAGCAATGTTGGCAATTAAAGGAAATGTCACTTTTACTTAAATTTTTAACATTACCATGAAATGACTCTGGATGTTTGAGAGTGGTTTTGACCTCATTTTGTTTCATATGGAGAAACTAGACCTCATTGGATTTCATATGGAGAAACTAGAATTTTAGATTTCACTCAAAATTAAGCAGACTTAACGGTTTTTAGGATTTCATGGTTTGGGGGTTTGCAATGTTTCCATTTGATTCTATCATGCGTGAGGGTATGAGAGTGGCATTTGATCAAGAGCATGAAGCCCTTTAATGAAGCCCTTTAAGAACCTTGATGTTGGTGGCATTGATTGTTGAACTTTGTTGATGTTGGTGCCATTGATTGTTGAACTTTGTTGATGTTGGTGATATTGATTGTTGAACTCATCTACCATGGCCTTAACAAGAATGCACCCTTCACTCAAAGGAAAACAACTAGTTAGGCATGCTAATCTTTTTCTACCACATTATAAGGTTGACGAGATGAACCCTTCACTCAAACCAAAATCATTGGTTAGGCATGTTAAACCTTTTCAATTTCTATCATGTTATAAGGTTGAGCAATCCAAGTCTGAAGACTTTGAGCTAGATGATGTTTATGTATCTCTTGTTGATGATGTTTATGTATTTCTAGTAGCGTTGAATCAATGATGAGTTTCACGAGTGACCATGTTGATCAGTGATTTGTAGTTTTGATGTCTATTTTTGTTATTACTACTAAAGTTGTAGAGGAGTTTTAGGAGTCCTCAAACTCTGAGCCATATTATTTATGTAGCTTATGTTGA
This sequence comes from Pinus taeda, assembly GCA_000404065.3. Taxonomy (NCBI): domain Eukaryota; kingdom Viridiplantae; phylum Streptophyta; class Pinopsida; order Pinales; family Pinaceae; genus Pinus; species Pinus taeda. The sequence goes on from APFE031724791.1 coordinate 173,266, forward strand.
TGATCTCTTGTCTAGTAGTGGTGATGTGTTTGATCATGCTGAGGAGTGATCATGTTGTTGATCATTGATATGTAGACTTGTAGTAGGTCAGTGACCCCATAGCTTAGAGCATTGTTTTTGGACTCTAGAGGCCATTTAGAGCCTCATTGATTATGTATTTTGTTGTTGATATGTATTGCACTTGATGCCATTTTGATATATTCACCTTTACATGGTATATAGATGAGCAAACCCTGCATATTTTGTCTCTATTGGTTTGGAATCATGATTTTAAATCTTAAAAATAACTTTTTTATTAAAAACTAATTATTTCATGTATTTTTTAAAGATCAGTTCATTTAGACCTGACCATTCTCGGTTTGACCAGTTCTGGTTTGAAACCTGATTTATTAGGTCGATCGGTCTAGTCACCAGTTCCATTTTTTAAAACTATGGGTTAGACTGGGCTTGAGGATTGCGTAGTTGAGGGATTCAAGGAGTCGAACTACCTCACTAAACTCAAGTCCAGCTGACATCTTGAACTCAAGCAAACTGGCCATTTGAAATCGATTCAAACTGCCTCACTAGACTAAAGTCAAATTGAGATAAAATCTCCATGCATGCTCAATTCAATTTACTATTTTTGACTATAGGAAAATTAAAGAATTTTCCTAAGTCAACTAAGAGAAAGTAAGATTGTGCCTTAGCTTCACATGCAGGTTCTTCTGCCAACTACAGTGCACTTCTAAATTTAGAAGAACCATTCCATCTTTAACTTTAATTAACACTCCCTCTTAGAGAGGAAGGAGTTTTGTACAACACCCAATTTATCTCTGAAGTAGACGAAATTGCCTCTTACCAATGCCTTGGTCAAGATATGTGTTGTCTACTCCTCTACAGGTATGTATTGAAGTCTGACTTTACCCCTCTAAACGCAATCTTTGATATGGTGGTACCTGATCTCATTGTGCTTGGAGCGGTCATGAAACACTGGATTTTTAGAGAGCTTGATACAACCCAACAAGAAGCTTCCTCAACCAAATAGCCTCACAAGTTGCCTAGCTGGCAGCCATGTACTTGGCCTCAGCTGAGCTCAATGCCACTGATCTTTGCTTCCTGCTAAACTAGGAACCAACAGTTGACCCAACACTAAAAGCACACCCTGAAGTGCTCTTCCTCTCTGCTTAACCCCCTGTCCAATTTGCATCTGTGAATCCCTGAAGACTCACTCCATCAACCTTCCTATACAACAATCCATAGTCTATTGTGCCTTTGAGATACCTCAACACATGCTTAGCAGGAACCTAATGCAGTTTGGTCGGCTCAACCATGAACTAGCTCAACTGGTTAACTGCAAAGCAAATGTTCAGTCGTGTGTTCACAAGATACATCAATAACCCTATGAGTTGCCTGTATAGAGTGACATCCACTAGCTCACCTCTGGTAACATCTACCTTCCTCCAATTTGTGAGTAGAAGTGTGGTCATGGGCCTGCAATCCTGCATGTGGAACCGCTTCAAAATCTCCTACGTGTTTATGACATGTCTCAAGAATATGAGTCCATCACCGTGCCATACCTCCAGCCCAAGGAAATAGTGCATCAACCCTATATCCTCCATCTCAAACTCCTCTGGAAGATCTCCCTTACATTCATGAATGAGCTCCTCGTCCACTGTCAATATCAAATCATCAACGTCCAACACAGGAATGAGAGGTTGGCCCTCAACCACAATATAGTACAGGTTAGAGTCAACTTCACTCTCGGTGAAGCCCAATCCGAGAAGGTAGTTGTCTATCTGAGCATACCATGCCCTCGGTGCAAACATGTGTGCCTCTACTAAAAGTCTCAAATCCCTCATGTTGCTCAACATATATCTCTTCCTCAACAACTTCGTTAAGAAAGGCAATCTTCACATCCATCAGGTGCATCCTCCACCCAATCTGCACTGCAATCGCTAGAATAGTGCTAATGGATGAATATCGAGCAACTGGTGCAAATGTCTCATCATTATCAATCCCTTCGACCTAAGAGAACATTTTCGCCACAAATCTAGCCTTACACTTCTCCACGCTCCCATCAACTGCATGCTTGATCTTGCACAACCAACGTGATTCCACAACTGATTTGCCAATCAGTCTTGGCACTATCTCCCAGACATCGTTATGCATGATAGAAGAGTACTCTTCCATCATAGCATCATGCCAAACCGGTTGAGAAGTTGCCTCCTTGTAACAAGAAGGCACTAAGTCTATCACCTCAATCATAAGTGCCATGTACCCTATATATCTCTGTGGTTGTATACTCTGTTTCAATGTGGTACTGGGAGCTCCAACTCTCTCCTGAGCCTCCCTAATCAACTGATCTACCCACCCAACTCGACCTCTCCCTGCACTAGGAGTCACTGGCTGAGTGGGCTCCACTCGCTCTGCTCTCTCCTCCTGTTCCTGCACTTTCTCCTCAATAGTGTGTCAGTTGGCCTACCCAACAACTGGCTTTGATGAAGTCTAAGAAATTGGTTGAGCCTCCTACTTGGGAGTTTGTTGCTCCTCCTCCTGTGCTGCACCATGCTCACGCTCCAAGGACTTCCTGAAAGCTCTTCCTTCCTCAAACTTCCAATCACATCTGATCAATGTCTTCCTGAGTGCTAGAATATACACCCTGTACGCCTTAGACGTCTCTTGTAGCCCACGAAAATGCCCTTGTTTGTTGTGGGCTCCAGCTTCTTCCGGCTATCTAAAGATATATGGCAATAAAAAACACTGCCAAAAATCCAAAGGTGAGACACGTTAGGCTTCTTTCCAGTGAAGGCCTCCTCTGGTGTGACTTTGCCGAGCACCCTATGTGGACTCCTGTTCTACAAAAAGACTACCATGTTGCATGCCTCTTCCTAAAGAAACATGGGTAACCCCTAGTCATGCAACATTGCCCTGGCCGCTCCAGCAATGCTCCAGTTCTTGCGCTCAGCCACTCCATTTTGCTAAGGGTTATGAGGTGCAGTGAGTTCTCTCCTTATGCCCTCCTTAGCACACAGATCTCTGAAAGCATTGGAGATGTACTCCCCACCATTGTATGACCCCAGTGCCTTGATCCTCCTACCAGTTTGGTTATCCACCAAGGCTTTGAACTCCACGAACTTCGAGAAGACCTGATCTTTATTCTTCATGAAGAAGATCCATGTCTTTCTCAAGTGGTCATCAATAAAGGTGACATAATATCTTTATCCCATCAGGGATGGAGAGGAAAATGGTTTGCATTCTTCTGAATGTACCAGCGACAAGATACTCTTGGCTCTATTCTCTCTACTAGAAAAGGATGTCTTGGCATACTTTCCAAGTATGCAACCCTTGCACATGTCATGTTGATCTCCATTGTACTATGGTAACCCTGTGGCAATCTGCCTTAAAATCTTCAACGCTCCTTGGTGTAAGTGACCCATACACTTATGCCAAAACTCCCCATGTTCACATATATGCGCAGTAATCTTACTGCTACTCAAGCTCGCTTTTATCTCAAATTGTAGCCTGTAGAGGTTCCTAACCCTAACTCCAATCTACTTAACTGCTCCAAAGTTGAGATAATTGAGGAAGGCCTTCCTTCTATTGAAGATAACCTCATACCCTTTGCTCTCCAAGGTTTGAGACTAAAACAAGGTTTTTCTTCAACCCTAGGACATAGATGACATCTCTAAGGTAGAGAGGTTTTTCAGACTCCCTCTCAAACTTGACTATACCCACGCGTTACGCTAGGTACTTTCCATCATCTCCCATCTCTATACGAAACCGCACATCCTTCTCTATTAGCTGGCTAAAGTAACCCTTGTTCCCAGTCATATGAAAGGATGCTTCACTATCAATATACCATACGTTGCTAGCCACTGAGCTTGCCATGCAAGCTATGAGCGAAAACTCCTCCTCAAACTAAGAAGTGAATTCTTTTACCTCTGTCGATGTTGCCACATGATCCTTCTTTGATCCCTTCTTCCTTTTTGGACGCTTGGTGGAATAGTGCCCAAACTGATGACAAGAGAAGCAATTCACTTTGCTGAGATCTTTCTCTTTCTTACCTCCTGAACTAGACTTCACCCCTCTTGCATTTATTTATCTCTTAGCCTTGCCCCCTTTGCCAGCTAGGGCAAAGTTCTCTTCTTCCTTAGTGTTCATATGAGACCCATATTTTGATTGCTTCCAGATCTCCTCATGCACGCAATCATTGCATACCATCTCCCAATTTAGAAGCTTTTCTTTGCCACTCACTGCATAAATGAAGTTTTCCCATGACCTGGGAAAGCCCAATAGTGCAAAACTGGCAGGGTCTTTGTCCGAGACTCTCTCCAAACCCGTCTAACTCATCCTTCACTTGGGTGAATCTAGTTAGGTAAGAAATCACAGACTAAAACTTAGTCATCTTGATATTTCTAATTTTATCTCTGAGTACCAACATCCTAGCCTCACTCATACCCTGATACAACCCTGAGATAGTTGTCCACATGGCTTGAGCTATCTTCTTTTCAGAAAGGTGAGGTATGATATGATCCATCACTCCTTAAAGGATTATTCTTACGGCCTTTACATCCTTCTTGTTATGTTGGGCAGGTTGTTGAGGATTTGTTTGTGCAACTGGTGGACTCTCCACAAATTCCCAAACTCCCTACTGCTCCAATACTATAGCAATCCTCTCCTTCCAAGAGGAGAAATTCAAGGCCCCAGTAAGGTAGTCGTCAAATCTCAGACCCAAGTATGCCATGCTCCAACTCAAACTACTCAGAAACACCCATGGGCAAGCCTACTAGAGAAAACGCCCACGCACTTGATTTCATAGGGAAAGACTACGCTCGTGTAAATTACGCACCCTACATTGTAACTTTCACTCGCTTTTGAGGAAAATATACTGCTTTATGGTCTTCAATCAATCCGTAGCTCTGATACCATGTTAGTTTTCTAATACCCAGCAGCGAATTCGAATAATATTTTGAGATGTAAGAACTAGAAACTGAACTGTGAAATTCACTTATCAAATATACTGAGTATGCTAACGAATTTGCAATGGAAAATAAATTCATAAAGACACAAGCATACAATTAACAAAACACCAAAAATACTCAAGAAAACCCAGCTGGGGAAAACCTGCTAAGATTTGTGTTTTTCTTGATCTACTCAAAAAAATCTCAGTAATTAATTACAAATCACTTGGGAAAAATTCCCTTCCTACTCTTCATTCCTCAACACAATATTCAGCACACCCTAGACCAATTCGACCTCTCTTACGCACTTATACCAAATGTACAGGTTGAACTGCCTCCTTGCACAAGCTATCTCGGCCTCCTTAAGTGATGTGCTCTCCCTTACCTCACGCGCTGATCTGGAACTATTTTCCTAAGCTCAAAACACAAATTCTTACTAGTGCATAATCATATATTCAAAAAGTTTGCGCTCCTCTCTTCAACTCAAGCAAACTAGCTCCTTGAATCCAAGTCAAATTGCCTCACTGAACTCATGTCCAACTAACATCTTGGACTCAAGTGAACTGGCCTTTTGAACTTGAGTCAAACTGCCTCACTGAATTGAAGTCGAACTGAGATAAAATCTCCATGCATGCTCATTTCGATTTTACTATTTTTTACTATAGGAAAATTAGAAAATTTCCTAATTCAAAACTAAGAGAAACTAAGATTGTGCCTTAGCTTCACATTCAGGTTCTTTTGCCAAATATAGTGCACTTTTAAATTTAGCAGATCCCTTCCATCTATAACTCCAATTAACAAATATCCCAAGGTTAAACTAGCTAATTGATGATGAAACTTGAAGCACACACTAGTAAATAAAACTAAACTAAAACAAAAAATAAAGTTTATTTAATTTTAAAATAAAGATGGTTGTTGAGAAATGACTTACCCTTTACCATAAGATATTGCCTAAAGATTGTTGGGTTGTGAACCACGATCACATGCAAGTTGGTAATGTACTTTGGACAATGAGGTGGGCTTGGAAACGAGAAGAGTGTATCACCCCCACCTATGTCTAAAACTCCTCACAACTTTCTAGATCTAACTAGCACCAGCCTCTAGCAATGTTGGAGAGATGCACAGCTAAACTAAACAACCAATAACACAGCAGAAAAAATCAAGCACATAAGACACAACTTTTAACGTGGTTCACCCAACCAATCTGGGCTACGTCCACACAACATAGGCATCGGCAATTTATTAATCAAAACAGGAGATTACATCAAGAAATCCTCACAAAACTCTCACACACTCTTAGCCAACATCCGAATAATTGCCTGTTATATAGCATAGAGAATCTAACAGCCTCATTAACTCACTCACATCAAATATAGGAGGCATTAACTCCCTCCCAACAAACTGGAGCTAATCTAGGAACTTAATTCCTATTGTTGTCACCTTCAGAGATTTTTGCCTATTTCATTCCAAACAGAAAATCTCAACAATCTCCACCTTGACAACAATTAGCATGATGCCTTGTTATTATTATTTTATCTTTTCTGCAAGCCAAGAGAAGCCAAACAACAACGTAGCTTCTCTGACAAAACTGGTTTCATGAACATGTCTGCACAATTCTCCTTTGTATGCACCTTTTCAAGAGAGACTCCCCTTTCAGTGATAACCTGTCTTACAAAATGGTACTTGATCGGTATATGCTTCGATTTACTATGATAGGCCGGATTCTTAGCCAAATGTATTGCACTTTGACTTCACAAAATAACCTGATGCTGTCCTGCAACCTACCAAACTCACCAAACAAACCTTTCAACCAAATCGCCTCTTTGCAAGCATGAGAAGCAACAATGTATTCTGCTTCAGTAGTGGACAAAGCAACAATGTTCTGTAGCTTTGACATCCAGTTGATAGCTGCACCTGCAAGAGTAAAGACGTACCCTGAAGTTGACCTTCTCTTATCCAAATCACCTGCAAAATCGGAATCAACATATCCGCAAACAAATTCACTACTCTTATTGTAAGAAATACAATAACTACTTGTGCCTCTCAAGTATCGAAGCACCCATTTCACTACTGACCAGTGTTGTTTACCCGGATTTTCCATGTACCTACTGACAACCCCAACTGCATGTGAAATATTTGGTCGAGTACAAACCATCGCATACATTAAACACCCTACTACATTGGCATATGGAATTTGAGACATATAATCCTTTTCTTCATCTGTATTAGGACATAAACTCGAAGAAAGCTTAAAATGGGAAGCTAAAGGGAATGACAGAGACTTCACATTATTCATACCAAATCTCAAAGGTATTTTCTCAATATACTTCTGTTGTGATAGCCATAGATTACCATTGCTCCTGTCTTCGAAAATCTCCATGCCCAAAATATGTCTTGCTGCTCCTAGATCTTTCATATCAAATGTCCTTGCCATCTGAGTCTTCAACCTGTTGATTTCTTCTATGCTTTCGCTTGCTAAAAGCATATCGTCAACATACAATACTAAGATAATGAATATGCCATTTTTCAATTGCTTAAAATAAACACAATGATCATATTAACTTCTAACATATTTCTGACTCAACATAAAAGAATCAAACTTCTTATACCACTACCGAGGCGACTGCTTTAGGCCATATAATGACTTCTTGAGCCTGCAGACAAATTTCTCATTGTGATGTTGAACAAACCCTTCCGGTTGTTCCATATAAGTTTCCTCATCTAAGTCACCATGTAGAAATGCAGTCTTAACATCTAATTGCTGCAACTCTAAATCAAGCAAAGCCACTAATGCTAACACAATTCTAATTGAAACAATTTTAACCACTGGTGAAAAAAATCTCATGAAAGTCAATACCGGCTTTCTGAGAAAACCCTTTTGCAACCAGTCGCACTTTGTACCTGTCTTCCGTATCATTCACACCACGTTTCAGCTTGAAGACCCATTTACACCCCACAGTTTTCCTGCCTTTCGGAAGCTCCACCAGATCCCATGTGTCGTTCTTATTTAAGGCCATCATTTCTTCCTTCATGGCTGCTTTCCACTTTTCACTTTTCGAACCTTCTATTGCTTCCTGATAGCACAGAGGTTCATTGTCATTAGCAGTAAATGCAACAGAAGTGACATAATCATCATACCTTCTTGGTGGTCGTTTGATTCTTGTCGACCTCCTTAAGGATGTTTCTAGCACTTCCTCGATTGGCTGACTACCACTTGTAGGAACTTCTTGCCGATCAGTATCTGAGACCTGTTCATGATCTAAACCTGAACCATGTTCATGTTCTGATTCTGAAACCTGTTCATGACTAGTATCTGAACTATGGTCATCATGACTATCATTAGAAATGCTATCAAACTGAATTTACTGAAAGTCAGATACATCATCCTGTTTCAATCTACCATCTACATCTAACTGTACAAGAGAGGATTCATTAAACTTTACATCTTTGTTGATGATGATTTTGCGGGTAGTAGGATC